>JBBMFX010318940.1:5739-18898 GCA_037832545.1 Rhabdalestes septentrionalis
GACAGGACGCAGGTAAAGAGGAAGTAGGTGGTGGAGACAGGACGCAGGTAAAGAGGAAGTAGGTGGTGGAGACAGGATGCAGGTAAAGAGGAAGTAGGTGGTGGAGACAGGATGCAGGTAAAGAGGAAGTAGGTGGTGGAGACAGTATGCAGGTAAAGAGGACGCAGGTAAAGCCGACACTCTCATGTCACTCAACTCCTTCACGCCTGTATTTCAAACCTGAAAAGCCAAACTAAAATCAACATCTGTGATTCAAAGTTACTGCCGGCTAAGACACAGCGTACAGATACTGTGGAAGAAAGAAATGCAGCTGTGTCATATAAAGTATTACAAAAGAAAATAAAACTAAACAGATCAAATGTTTACTGAGCAGCAAAACCATTATCAGTACCAGTATTAGGCTCTTCTGTGATGTTGTACTGGACTTGAATCAGATCAGATTTTCTCGTTTTTTTACATGTTCCGTGTTTGACGTGACCATATATCAATACTGTATACTGGATCAGATCAAATTCGTTCTCTTTGTTGTTGTTTTCCCACGTTCGGAGGTCGGTCTGAGTGGTGTTTTGTCCCAATCAAAGTTAAGAACACCACAGTACATTGTAAATTCTCCGAAAGTGAATATAAAGATTAAACTTTCAGCGGAAGCCCCTGAAAAACTTGGCCCGAATCCTAATTTCTCTCTGGGAGTGAATCTGAAGGCCTTCTGAAGTCCAGAATTCTCACAGAATTTGTGAATGACTCTATAGATTGACACAAAGACTCTGTAGTGACACCCGCTTACTTTACTTCAGTCACATTTGCGCTGGAGTGGTTTACCTGGGGAGGCACTTAAATGCATAATTTGAGTAATTACTGACAATCAGTCAAATGCAAATAAGATTCTTCATTTGTCACATGAATGGTTATACAAGTAGAACTCTCAGTGAGACGGTCCTGAACCGCTGCTTTGTCATTGTGAATCTCAAATACGGAAATGACTAAAACACAAAAATGAAAAATATAAGTACAAGTTAAGTAAAAGTGTATAAAATAAACTCTAAGAAATCTGAAACATTTCTAAAACACAAATAAAAAACAATAAAAAATACTAAAACTACTTAAACAGGGAGCAACAAAATAAATGCTTCAAATAACATTCTAAGTGTAAGTGTAAATGCACAAATTTTGAATCAAACATATCGGAAACGAAAAAGAAAACAAAATGTGGCCTGTGCAAAAGTTGTGGCATTTAGTTTCTATTCCTATTTCTTAATCTGAGGAGACAAGTAGAAAATTGTTTGTAAAGGTTGCATGTAAAACGTCTTAGTTTCTCTAGGGGTGTAAACTCTTTTTCATTTAAAAGCTATTCAGTTTGTCCAGATATCTGCATTAGGCCGTAATTAAGAAGCAAATAACCTTCAATGACTCATTAAACCCAAAAGTCACATCCCTAATAACAGTCCAGTTCAAAGTGACCCCAGTGTGTCGAACAGAACCTTCTGGTAGACGACAGCAGCTAGTTTTGTGAAGAGTACCGTAATCTACGGCGGGTTTGGGGACTTTTCGTTAAAGAGTCTCTCAAGACTGCGATATGGTTTTTTCAGACCACATTCGATAAGCTGAATAAATCCACTCTACCACCCGAGCGCCGCTCCCTCTGACATTATCTAGAACTTAGTTTTGTGGTTTGTTTGTATCCGTTTAAGTTACATATTGTTTCTGGCATGAGTGTCCCGGTTCGCCTTTTCAAACCGGGTCATCTGCGGTAATTTGGGGAAATTGCACTGAATCTTTATCGCAAACGAATCGACCAGTTAATCCCTTACAAATGACATTACTGGACCTTCTGTGGTGAAGCTAATCCAGCTGGAGGAGGCCTTTAATCAAAATAATTCATGGATTCTGTCATTACTCCTGCATGTGCTAATATGGCATCATATAATTACAAATAATGTAAATATTTAAGGTCACGCTGAAGTTACTGTAGGCTGTTGAGTTGTTTGGCATTTCTTGTGTCACAGCACACATTTCTACAATGGCTTCCACTGAATAGCGCCACACAATTCCCTCTATTGTCTTAAATCCAAGACCGCAGCCATGCACAAAGCTGCTGCATAGTGGGTGCCTGGCAAAAAAACAAGAACCGAAGCTGATTTAAGATTTTACTGGCCTCCAAAACACCAAAGAGAGCCAAAAAGGTGACATAATGGCTTTAAAGCTATCAACAGACTGGAGGTCTCCCCAGCCATGTGGACCTGATGGGATACTCGGTGCAGATTTTTTGTGTTTAGTGGGTCAAAATGTAGAATACATTTGAGAGTTTAAATGTGTACGATTGATTGAAGTTCTTCAGTTATATTCAGCTACTACAAGTTTGGTACCCCTCTAACTACAGCGCTATCTACCAAAGTACTCGGTTTATGGTGGAACTTCAGATTTGCAGGGACTTTCAGGGAATCAATTACTTGTGTATGTCAATAAGGGTGTTATTGTATTTTGTTTCCTCAGTTTTACCTTGTTTTTTCATTTTTTAAACTGGCATGACAAAGTACTTTAATTATAAATTACAAGTAATTCGACAAGTAATTAAGAATGTAATTAACTATGCAATCATGGAAATTTGTCTTCAGTAGATTCAGTGCAAAACATTAGCAGGTGTTCTATGAAGGTTCTAGATAAATCTGTACTTAGACTCTGGGTTACAGACCGATTAATGTTGAGCCTAGAGGAAGATACAGTGATGAGCAAAAGTTTGCACACGCCCAGGTAAATGACATGTTCATTTGATTATGACAATGTGTATAACACTGTAACTGCACATCCAGAAAAGAGACATAAATGCATTTTTGTGAAGAAGTTCTGTTTAAGTGCTGAGTGTGACACAGGTCACATGTTTATGTTGTATCCATTTTTAATGTGAAGCAAAGTGAGTCTATGCATATACTGTATAGCTTCTGAAATAGACTAACAGGTAGACAGAACGTCAAGAAAACAGGGGTCCTATTACGCAAAACTCACTTTTTGCATCCTTTGTATTTCCATTTGTATCTCTACTGCTCCTATAAACACTCCAACCGTGAAAAAAATCATAAATTTTCTGTGTCAGTTGAAAGATTATGGTGTCAGGAATCATGAGCTTCTGAGAGCCGTTTGCACGTTCCCCTGTAGTGACATCAGGATGAGGAAATGTGCAAAGAACCGCCCCTCACCTGTGAAGCCCCACCCACTAGATTAGTTGAAGATCCTCCATTTCTGTTGCTTTTACGAGCTCGAATAAGATGCCATGCACAACGGCTACAGGCAATGGCAAGTCACCATGAAGTGTTGAGTTCATCTCACTCTGGATCCGACTTGGGTCCAGCATATAGGGCTGATGGCGCGTCTGTTTTCTCACATTTTCACGTGTGTTAAATGTGCAGCGTTAGCATGGGATGGTTGGGCCATGGCCAGAAACAACTTAATTGCATAAACATGACAGAGCCCTGAAGCAGCTCATTTTGAAAGGAACTGAAACTGTGAAGAATAGAGCTGGTGAGTCTCTTTATGTGAGAGAAATTTTGTGCAAAGAATTTCATGAAGATGGTTTATAAAGAGGTATCGGTCCCCTTTAACGTGTTCCTGTGCGTCCACACATACACTATTTCAAAACCTAAGAGACGGCTCCAGCTGTGTAATGCCTGTATTTGACCTGGGGGCGAGTGAGATTGGACACTTCTTTTCTGATGAGCAAACACTGTGCCTCCTTTCTCTCTTTCCCTGTTGCTTCTTTTTCTTTTTCATTCAATTCTTGATATAGTTCAGACATTTCCTCCGCTGCACCTTTACATTAGTGTACGCGGTATTGATCCGCTCGCGGGCGGAGACCTCCGAGCGACTGTTGTAAGAGCGTGGCCGCTGGACCCCCATCCTGAGAGCTGCTTTTAGGGGTCGTCGACCCTTGCGTGCCTGTAAGTTTCCACTTAACCTGCGGTGGTCCTGCCTTCAGGAAACATGAAAGTGCAGAAACAGTCGCGGCACCTCCTGTGCGGAAGTGCTCGGACAGACCATGATTACTGCTTTTGTGTGGTCGCCACGGCAACAGTTGCCAGCGCTCTGTGGCAGTTGCTTTGTCATCATAGCCGTTCCCACTCCATCCTCATGCCCTTCTGTCTCTGAGGAGGAGGAGGGAGGGGGCGCAGAGTGTCGCAAGCACCAATTTTCATCCAAATATTCCACACAGAAGGTTTGGTCAGTCAGTTTACATTTATGGCATTTATCAGACCCTTCCGCTCCTTACCTGCAGGAGGGCAGTCTCCTTGAGACAGCTCAGGGTTAAGGGTCTTCCTCAGGAACCCAGTGGTGATGTGCTGAGGGTAGGATTCGAACCCATGACCTTCTGGTCTGGAGGCAAGTATCTGACCCGCTAGGCCTCCACAGCATGGCTGATTCTGTAGCTTTGATTGGATAACGGCTGGCTCGCGGGACTCGCCTGCAGTGCAACATTAGTAGAAGTTGTTTTTTTTGACCCTGCAGTGGTTTTACGGGAATATTTGTGTGGTGACTGGAAGTACAATACTGGTAAACCATAAACTACAGACCACCCCTGATATTCATTAATGTAAAAATCTTGTTATTCTCAATCAGGAGCTGGTGGGTGTTGCCTAGTGGTTTTGATGTTTGCCTCTGGACCAAAAGGTCATCGGTTTGAATCTTACCTTCAGCAAACCACCTCTGGGTTCCTGAACAAACCTGAGCTGCTTCAGGGAGACTGCCCCCTGCAGGTAGGGAGTTGAAGTGGCTTTGGAGGAAAGCATCTGTTAAATGTCGTAATTGTAATCTAAATATTTCAGACAGAATGTTACATTAAGCTGCTTGGCCAGCCAGGGAGACTTCCTCGCTCAAAATTCTGCGGCTTCGCCCTGTTCCTGCTCCGTTGGTGATAATAAGTTCCTCTCCTCCGCCGCACCCCTGCTGCTTTTTCTTTTGCCTGAGGTGATCCGGAAACCAACTGAGGAAATGAATGTTCCTCGTGTCGTAACCTCGACCGTCTTCATTATTTCTAAGCTCCTCTGTTCTTAGGCACTTAAGTGCTAATAGTTTTCGCTTATGAAGAACCTTCAGCCTGCCAAAACCATGAGGGGGTGAATCACAAGCCAGCTCTTCAAGGTGCACAGCGCTGAACTGAACGCATTCAAACCGGCAACTTCAAAAACACAGGCAGTCCAGCGTTAGATAAACATCGATAAATTCACTAAAGCTCCGAAAGGAACAGTGTGAAGAAAGCATACTGACAAACCCTGACCTCTGATCTCAGAGCTGAGAGGTCAAATCTACCAGAAAGATACACCGATGTAATACATTCGCCTGACCACTAAAGTTAAAAGTCCATAGAGGGCAGTTAAAAACGCCCTTCCTGATTAAATCTGTATAATACCTGATTTGTCAATGTGAGTTCTGTCAAATGGATTAAAAATTGTTACTTTTCATAAGCCATGTTTATTAGACCTAGTGTCTGAAGCTTCTGATCGAAGAAAATGGCCAATCTTTTTAAAGCAGTGCAGTTATATTGTTAGAAATGACCATTTGATCATTCAAGGTTATTTTTCTGCACTGTTGATTGGATAACAGTGGCTCACCGAATCTGACTGTGTCTCAGAACAGGAATTTTATATTTTATATTTATATACAGTGACTGGCAGTACAGTGCTGGCAAACCACAAAAAACATAAAAACCAAAAACCACAGACCACCCCTGATATTCATTATAATAAAGTAATAAATTAATGTTGCAAATCCCATTCCTCATGAGATACACTTTCTTATTCCTCTACTTTGTAATCCTCTAAGTCTAGTTGTTCTTTTTTCCTCACGTTATATTTTGCTTCTGGAATCCCTCTTTAATTTCTGCAGTACTTTTTGGACTCTGAATTTGGGTCTTAAAAAAATAACCTTACTAAAACCCAGTATTAGTATCCAGTATTAACAAATGGATTACATAATCAAATTAAACTTCATAATTTCTTACTTAATAGAATGAGAATGAACGAGACCTGTGTTCAGTTTACTTTCTGCATTGACAAGTTTGAGGCCGCAATTTTCTTAAGTGTAAAAGAGAAAAGTTAAAGGTTTTTGTCTTCCTGCTAAATAAGATTGTAAACACAATGACGACATCAAAACATTTTAATCAAATTCAAATTACAATTAAATTTAATTAAATATCTCATCCTCTTTACTCACAAATGTGGCATGGAATTTATGCTTTTCACAAACCTGATTGTGAAAATGTCATTAAATTGTAACCCATTTTGCCGAAATTAATACTGTTACATTTCTATTAGTTAACTGACTGAGTGCAGCATTTCACACAAAATCTAGAGAAGTAGATGGAAGAATGAAAAAGTAACAGATCAACTTGAAATATCTTTGCACCCTGCGGAATACACCTTTTATTGTAACAGCTATCACACGTTTTTTTTTTTATTATTCTAACAGCTACCACACATAGTTAAAGTTTTTGGGGTTTTTTTGGGAAAACCTGTTAAACCGGGTCCCTCAAAGAACAAGAACAAGTATGCATCTACATCGGGATCTGCTATTGTTGCAGGTTCTTATTTTAGTTCTCTATAGGACTCTTTTGCTGGGAATGTAGGAAGGTATAGGCAGGTTCTGACCTGGATGTCTGGGATGGATAACAGGCGAGGGATGAAGGAGTGCAGGAGGAGAGCGTGAGGCTGCACGGAGTTGGGGTAGAGAAGATGCTGCCTTTTGCACATTCTCCCCCCCCCATCCATCTCCGAGTCTCTGCACTTTGTGATGAGCCAGGGGTCTCTGTCTGCCCGCCTCCATCCATCTTCCGCAAATCCACATGTCATGGTTACCATCTGTGGACCGCAGTATTTTTATTTTCCATTTTTCATTTCCCTTTCTTCCTGTTTTTCTGGGGGTTTTTTCGTCCTCCCCTCTACCTCGTAAGGCACTGCAGCCTGAGTCAGACCGGAGAGCCTGTCCCTGATTCGCCTCGCCTACCTGCCTAATTAAAACGGCTGCCAGTGATTAACATGGCCCGGGATGAGTCACGGAACGGGAAGTGCTGGCGCCGCTTCCTGATTTTCAGCTGTTTTTGGTGCGAGGGCGGGACGCGTCAGGACATTTCCGCCACGTGTCAGGCTTAACGGGTCGCTCACTCACTGCCGTTGCGCTATGTGGGAGTTCGTTTTACTTTCAAAGTATTCTGACTTTTCATCTCGTTTGGTTATTTTTTTTTATTTTTATATTTCAGATCCGCGCGCTTTATTGAACATCGCAACTTCGGTTTGGGGTGAATAAACGGCATCAGCACTCTATGTTCTATGTTCTTCCCATTGAAGCATCTTTTCATTTTAACCATGCTAGACATCGGGCTATGCAAGGAGGTCATCTAATGAGAGGAATGTTGGCTGAACTACTTTCATAGGTTGCAGACTTTGATCAAGGCTGTGCATGGGTGACAGTGTTCTTTTATTATGGTTGCTGCTACATTCGAACTGTAAAATCTCAGCTTCAAAGCCATGCCTCTCTATGTGTGGACTTGAATGGCAAGACGACCTCTACGGAGGTGGCGGATCTGTGTGGTACATGTAGAGCTTGGACAACAATAGATCAAGAGAATCCAATATAACAAAGAAAACAGTTTTTTTCAATTATGTATTGTACAAAGTGATCCGTTTTTAAACGTTTTTTGTGGGTTAAAGTGTGGAAACTTCTGCGGCGATGATGAGGGTGAGGCAGTTCAGATGAGGGTGAGGCAGTTCAGTCATTTGGGTGACGGTCAGGTGTGCGTTTGCTCTAATAATAAAACACCAACCTTCAACAGAAGCATGACGAACACCCACTCGTGTGCAGTGAAGTCCAGGCTCTGACACTCAGAAGCTTTCAAGGTATATGAGGATAGAAGAGCTTAGAATCTCCTTTCTGAAGAGTCTGGGCTAGATCAGTTCACCCTCAAGCAAAAGTAACAAACAAACAGGAAAAAAATGGATCACCAGTGTAAATCTTCCCATGACTGGCCATCCAACAAAATTACTAATGGCAGATCATATTCTAGGAGGAAACCCTCTGTGACATCTAAGGATCTGCAATTTGCACTTAAGGTTCGTTAGTCCACCATCAGACAAACACCAGATTAGAATATTATAAGTCTTGAGGAAAGTACAGAACTAATATTTTAGTAATTTTTCATGGTGGAACAAAGAATTCGCATCAGGAACGTTAGCAACCCGTTCATTCATTGCTGTCAGAGGCTCCAAATGGACAGATAATTAACTGAAAGGAGAACAGGTGATGCTTCTGAGAGAAACGAGGTTAGTACAGGGTGGGTGTGGCGTAGTCGGTAGAATATTTGCCTCTGGACCAAGAGGTCATGTGTTCGAATCCTACATTCATCACACCACTGGGTCCCTGAGCAAGACCCTCAACACCGAGCTGCTCCAGGGAGACTGCCCCCTGTAGGTAGGGAATGGAAGTCGCTTTGGATGAAGTGTCTGATAAACATCGTAAATGTAAATGCTGATAACCAGCCGAAAAGGACATCTGAGGAAGTATATTTTACTCTAGGTTTCATGGTTAAGTGTGGTAGGAGATGAGGAGAGACCTGTGAGGATTTTATAAATGAGACCCAACGAATTAAGAAGACACTTAGACATTACACACCTCAATCGCATCAAAGAGCCACACAAGCCCTTTCAGAGGAAACCTGGAGAAAACTGTCTGCAGGAGAAATGCTTTACAAAGCACTGATGGCAATGAACAAGGTCGTATACGGAATCGTCCAGTGTGAGAAACCACGCACACACTCTTTTAGAAATGGTGTCGCACAGAAGAAACGAATGTTAACGAGTTACACCGAGGCTTTTCTGTCATTGTTCTGTCGAGTGGGGCGTGAAAGTATTTCTTCAAGTGGGGAATGATAGAAAGCGTCTGAGAGCCACTGCTGTAAGTGGTCTGATATCAGGGAGAGAGTCACTACTTTGCAAAAAAGAAAGTTTCCACCTGTTGGACGTTCCTCAGAGGCCAACATGACGATCCAGAAGGCGTCTGGAGGAATGTCTCCTAGCTTGATGAGAACTGATTTAAATGGGAGATGTTATGTTTGGCCGGAACTATATTCTCCATCCTGACAGCAGAACATCCCGGTGGCCGTGTCTCAGTCTGGCACTGTCGTGCTCTGTCCTCTTCCTACAAGATCCACTTTCTGCAGATCTCCAGTTACTGGCAGGAGTTCCTGACAGTCCCAGTTCCAGGCCAGAATGGAAGGGATGGGCTAACTCTTCCAGATCAATCTGCAGGACAGAAGCTCATTTACAGAAATGTGTGATTGAGCCACTGCAATTATTTCAGCTTACACAGCAGATGTATCACTTTGTTCAGGGAAGATTTTGAATAGATTGTGAAGTATCTTTTTAGAACTGCTGATTTCTCCTCATTTCCAAATAAAAATATTGTTCTTTAAAGCCTCATGTTAAAAGAAATGACTAAACATCAGAATAAGAGAAATGATGCAGCGTTTACAGAACCAGAATTATTCAAAGAAAACAAATCTCTCCTTCTCTCTTAAACTAAACAGCAATAATGAGCTTTGAGGAACTTCTAGTAGTGTTTCAGCATCCAGCTGGTCTCACTGTGAGAGGAGAGTGTGGATTACAGCAGTGTTTTATACTTTTCCTAATTCAGGTGATCACTGATCAGTCCCTCATAAAGCAGAATGAGGAGCTTGTGGAGGAGTTTAACACACACTGGACTGGACTGGGTTCAAACTTTGTGTGTATATATATTTAAATGTATGTATTAGGGGTGTGTAGAGCAGCCACTATTCGTATCTGTATTTGTATACGTTGAAAGGAGAAAAATATTGGTATTTGTATTCGTATTCGCGTAAAATTCCTAATTCAGTACGCAAACTCCTTTCGGGGGGAGCGGAGTATCTAAAAGTGAAACAAAACATCGGTCAGCACAAAAATCCTCCTCTGCATTTAACCCATTCACTAAGTGAAACAGCGTGCAGCCATGAACACTGCCCAGGGAGCAGTGTGTGGACAGACAGTCCAACCCTCTACCGTCCATTCATATCAACCAGACTAATTTCTGTTCCCTCCCCAACAACTGACATTGCCAAACTTTCTTATATTCGTTAAGCTTGTACAACTGGATTAATCTCATTCTCTTCGAGTCACGAGTGTGTGTGAATTCTGTCAGTCAGAGTTTTAGTGAGAGCTCCTCTCCCTTTTTGCCAAATCGTAGGATAATATTTTGCCACCCAAAGTTTCTTGAGATCCCCAGATGCTCCCGGAATTATTAAAATTGGCTCCGGTTCCATCCAGAAATCTTGTAGGTAAATTGGTGTCTGCCGTGTCAGACTTCTCACCCAGAAAATACCTTATGTAACTTTCTCCTCGAGCGACGTAACCGATGCTGAATTTGAAATAGCATTAAACAAAGCCAGGCATTAATGGGACACACATGGATGCATTATGAACAGTTTTGAATATATACATTTTCAAATTCATCTTAAATGCTATCTGTAGTTGTATTTGTTACAGTAGTGTTTTTCTGGGATATTCTATGTCCCGGCTTTATCACGAACCATTCAGTTTATGAACCAGTTCCTAGATTCTCATTTTCCTTATAAATGGTCTCATTCAAATTACTATTGCATGCGTTCAAATGATGGCATGCACTTAAAGGTGCTTCTCTCTGAGTGGAAGATCTTTCCAAGTGTGAAAATCTTCTTGAAAATATAATCCAGGGTCACCCCAGTGTAGTCCAGACAAAATGCTGCCCACCTGACCTTCACTGAGACGCTGGAGTGGATTTGATTTACCCGACCAGGCCTGAGTTCACTGTGTGAATTTGCTATGGGGTTTTTTTCAGCTCTTTCTTGGGAATTGTCAGTTTGTAGTGATTTTAGACGGGAGAGCGCCATCGCTCCTCTTTACTAGCTCATTAATACCGTTCACATTCCACAAGGAGAAGATTCTATCTCCCCTCTTCCTTTCTCTCCTGTGTCATCCTTCATTATAATGGCAGATTAAAGAAATTACTCTTGGTTTCCTCATCCCTCCATGCAATCACAGAATGAGTGGCACCCCCACACACACCTCCCTACCCTTCCTCCTTATTCTGGATACACTTATACACAAACACCACCATTAGGCTTCACTAATTTGACCTCTCCAAACACACATCTGACAGGGACAATAACTCTCAACCAAGCAAACAGCTACAGTTAACCCGCTAATCTCTCATTTACCAGATCAGTGGTTCCATTGTTAATAAACAGCTCACAACTCCTTTAATCTTACAGGTTTGGAATGACTCTGTCCTAAATTTAACATCTGTTTCTAGAAGATGTAAACAATCTGGGAGGAGAAATGACAAGAAACACACTTGTTTTGACAGAAAGCATTTTTTTAAATGTAAGTGCTCCTGACTACAGTAATCTGTTAGTCGCATTCAGTGATACTTTTCAGGCTTTCAGTGCAACAATAGCAGCCAGTTTCTACTTTCCTATCATTGATCTTACTTAAGGAAAATATCACTAATCAGTTCTGTTATAACCCATGTTTATACACACACACACACACACACACACACACACACACACACACACATATATATACACACCTCTGTGATAATATACATACACATACTCACACACACTATATGGACAACGGACACACTTATTGGGATTTAATGACCTTGTAGTCTAGTCCATAGATTTTAATGTGCAGTTCATCCCTCTTTGCAGCTTCCACAAATTTTTTTTGGGGGGTGGATTTGTGTCCAGTCATTCTGTAGCATTTATGAGGTCAGACATGTTGATGTCTGATGTTGGACAAGAAGTTCTGGATCACAATCTCTGTTCCAGTTTATCCTAAATGTGCTGGATGGGGTTGAGGTCAGGACTCTGTGTGGACCTGTCAAGTTCTTCCACACTGAACTCCTCCAGCACGTCTTTATGGAGCTGCTTTGTGCACTGGGACACAGTCCTGCTGGAACAGAAAATGTTCAGAACCCAAACTGGGTCCACAGAGTTTGAATGGTGTTGTTCAGAATGTTTTGGTCTGCTGGAGCAATAAGATTATCCTTCATTGGCAGTAATGGGCGAAAACCCTCAAATACAGGTGTGTCCCAATCCTTTGGTCCAACTCTCTCGTATGTTTGGACCCTCTTCGTTTCTCTGTAAGAAAGTAGTCAGTTATTAAATGCCACTCAGCGTATAGAAGAGCCTCCGGTGGATCTGTGAATGAAGATCCAGTCCCACTGCTGCTGGGATGGGTTCAGAAGTCTGAACCTGACTCTAGGCAAAATCCTGCCAGGGCTGAAAGCAGGCTGGCGTTTAACCACAGCAGGTGGAAAACCTCTAAAGATTTGGATCTGTTGTCCTTGATTTGTTAGATACCTGTTGGTTATGTCCTTATGTAGTATATCTTCAAGGCCACAGCAGCAGTGTTTCCTCGAACCCAAATGTCGTGGTGCTTCATTATTCCCCAGGCGCGCCTGTGGGTCTTGATCTATGACTGTTGCTTTAACCTGATTTAGCATGTCTTTAAGAAGCTGCGCTGTGAAATCCCTGGCCTTCTGCCCACCTTCCCTTCCTCCTCTTACGCTGGCAAATCTCACATTCTGCCTGCCTGAGCGCCCCTCTAGGTCAAGAGAGTCTTTACACTTGACCAAGAAGAAGCTCAAAGAAGCATGTTGACGGTTCTGACTCAGCGTTTCATTTGAAAACTCTATTTGGGCTTTCAGAGATAAAGCAACCGAGTTATTTTCCCACTTTCAAAGCTGCTACCTCAACTCTCATTGTAGTAGTCATGTCCTCTCCTCGGTCTTGTTACAAATCTCTTACTTTAGAGAGTGTAAAGATGCTACAGCAGCCAGTGCAGTCTGATAATCTGTACTGTGAGTGTTTGCCTCGGGCTCTGATTCACACGCCTCCCCTCCTTACTGGCATTTTCAGTCTATATGCATCACTTCTAGGTCTAAAGGAGCCTTTCTGTATCTAAACCGTACTGGGCTGGTACTGGGGTTGTATCAGGTTCTAAACTGTACTGTGCTGGTGCTGAAGTTGTATCAGGTTCTAAACCGTACTGTGCTGGTGCTGAAGTTGTATCAGGTTCTAAACTGTACTGTGCTGGTACTGAAGTTGTATCAGGTTCTAAAC
>JBBMFX010319580.1:0-18885 GCA_037832545.1 Rhabdalestes septentrionalis
ACAGAACGTCTTAAATACAGAGTGTAATCATTGGCTAAAGATCCTCAGGTGTGGGTGGAGCACGATTTGGTTTCCTGGCGGCCCCTAGAGGTTGCAGAGAGGAACTATGACAGTACCAGCTACACATGCATTAGAATTTCACTGCTGTGCTAAGAGTGGTCTACCACCCAGATAATATCAGGTCCACAGTGGTCCTGTGGTCAGAATCCGAACAACGATGTGTGGTAGGGGTGGGCCGATAAATTGTGCAGGAACAGATGGGCTACAGCCTGTAATCGTACACCGTATGCATTGGAGCTATAAGGTTGATGGAGCTCATAAAGTAGCCAGTGAGTGTATATCTTCACCGGAAAGTGCGCAGTGAGATTGCCGGCTGCTTTTGAGGAGAGGGGGGGAAAAAACGAACAAGATTTATCGAAATAAAGCCTGTTTTAGCAGAAAGCGTCTTTCTGGCAGCTTTCAGCCTCTCTGAAACTATCCAGTGACTGGACTCTGACAGTAAAGTAGTCGAGCCTTCTGCCTGAGAGGGATTATTAAATTATAAGCTCAGATTTCACACCCGCTGACATGCTGCGATTAGATGAGGGATCTGCACCACTTCAATGTGCAGTAAAACCGACGTCCAGTGTGTCCGAATATGCTTGAAATACCATCAGTGGTGGATTTACCAGAGGGAGGAACCTTCTGGAATGACTAGCACTTTAAAGACAAAGGCATTGTAGGGAGAGTTCAAGATGGTCTCACGGGAGTTAAAACAAACTAGATGCATTGCAGCAAGAAAATGTTAAACGTGATAGTGTGGTCGGTATAAATCGTGTGTTTGGAGACACAAATATTGGTTTTATGGGAAAAATAAATACATATACATGCAACATGATACAAACTGCCGATCTTCTAATACACTTCATTCTTACCAAACCATTTATTGGTAAGGATGGCGGAAATGAATAGCCACATTCACGTGCTAAATATTTTACATTAAACCACAACAATCTTTTTTATAAATGACCTGAGCTTTAGTGTATTTAAGTGTTTTTTCCCTTTCCGGGCCACCTTACCTATTACATCACAGATTCTCTCTCTGACGCATATTTTGAAGCGTCTCGATCATGCTCTCTCCCCCCCATACATTATGAAGCTAACTCAACCACAAAAAATTACACGATCAATACCACTGATAATCCAATTGAAAATCTGAATACACACACACTGCACCGGACAGGGCTGAGTTTTGTTGCCGATTTTTGTTGCCGAGGTCATGATCCGATTCGATTCTCGATCTGATTTGATTCGATTCGATATCGATTTATTTACAGATTTATTTGTGTTAATACTAGTTTGGCTTGGTTATAAATGGACCTGAGTGGAGGATATCCCTATGTTGACGGACTGTACTGCAACATTACCTGTGGACAGTAAACTTTTCCGATAAGTGTTTATTTTATAATTCATCTAATCCAACATTGTAAAATTGCCTATTTAAATTAATACAACTGCTGCACATGAAGAACATGAATAACTAACAGGAACACACTGTGTGTGTGTGTGTGTGTGTGTGTGTGTGTGTGTGTGTGTGTGTGTGTGTGTGTGTGTATGTATGAGGAACAGAGAGAGAGAGAGGGAGAGTCACAAATTAAAACCAAAAACTCAAACATTAGCTCAGCAGCCACGGCAAATACAGACTAGGAAATTCTGCTTGACTGATAAGGCGCTTACTCTTCAGGTAGTAAGAGATTTTCTGGAGGAAAAGTGAAAGTGATCAACATGAACACACCACTGCACCCAGCATTATCAGCACAAAATTCCTCTTCTGTATTTAACCCGTTCACTGAGTGAAGCAGCGGACCGTCACTCGGCACCCGGGAAGCAGTGTGTGAGGACAGTACTGCACTCAGTACTCAGAGGCTGCTGTCGGTCTTGGGGATCAAACCCAGACTTTCTGATCGCAGGGCGAGTGCTCTACCACTGAGCCACTATCCACCCGGCTGCACAACATGAGTGGAGTGAGTGTTTTATAGCTTTTCTTGCGCGGTCACGAGCAGTAGTGGCAACAGGATAAGATCGATCTGTGAATTTTTTATTCGATATCGGATTTTTTGAACGAGAATCGATATTGATCTGTGAATCGATCCTTTGAACCCAGCCCTAGAACCGGATATTAACAAATCCTTGAACCATTCCAATATTTCCGAAACTAGGAAAATAAGAGGCAGGAAATTCCTGCTGTAAAAAGCAGAATAATAATAATAAAAGGTAAGAACAACAATAGTGTGCTTGCTGACAAAATTGCATAAAAATGAGGTTGGCCAACATTGACTGAGTTGCCCTGGTGGCTAGTTTTGCTATGGTCACTTTGTGGGGCAGTTATTTTAGAGCTCGTATCAGTATCAGGCACTGCAATAAATCATTCATAGCTTTAGTCTGATAGACGCAACTGAAGTCCTATGTGCAATAAAAGCTGTGCTTAAAGGAAAGAGGCAAAACTAGCATCTGGTGCAATTTTGAAATTGCTAATTTAGCTACAGATTTAGTTACCGCCACTTTCTCATTACAAACTCCAAGGCTTTGGAGGCCGCCCCAAGCGCTGATACAATAAATATATTCCACGGTTTTGCAGTTTTGAGTTCTCACCCCCGGATAAAAGCATGTCTGGCAATGATCAGGTGGGCCAGCCAGTGCAGCTCCAGGTGTGTTTTATTGCGCCGCTGATTTAGCGCGGCCGATCCCTCTCCGAGACACCTCATCATTACTGACAGGTAGACCTGGCACATGAAACACCTCTAATGGCCGGGGCCGAGCAGGGAGTGGACAGTGAGAGAACGCAGGGCCCTCTCCTTCCGCTGCTTTCATATGGAGGCGTACGTGACAATCCGACATCCAGGAAAAAGGCTCCTGGTGACAGTTTTGCTTGCTTGCTGAGCCACTTCATTAGAAACTCACAGAACCGCCTGTGGATTTTCAAGCTGCTTGAATTGTGATGCCTGACTATTCCCATATTGTCTTGTAACAGAATGTGGCAAGCTGGTTGTATTCCACTGTGTTGGTTCAGCTCCTAGTTGAGGATGCGTCAGTAGTATTTTTTACAGTGAGATTTTAATACCATTATACCCTGTAGTTTTATCGATTATGCTGCTTCTACTTTCTTCTCTTTGCTACGGCAACATTGCAATTTTCCCACCCCAGTTCTCTTATCTTAATCAACTAATAAACTAACAGTTCCACTGGACAAGGGCCAGCAGTCAACTAATCCAAGAAAACAGTAAAAACAGTGTTTTCTTCCAAATATAAATCCAAAGCACACAACTGTTCTTGGAAATATTACACAAGATGATGCTATTTCCAATGCAAGCTGCATTACCACTAGAGAGCTTTGGCACACCACAGATTTTTACCACTTCTCAATATATTTCATAAACAGCTATACCATATTCGTGAACAACTATAAATGAAAATATGTCAAATACAACCAATCTCCTTTATAAGATGAAATAGTCTGTAATGCATGTCTGGTTCTTATTAACTGGTTGTGTGGTGATGCAGAGTCAAATTCGAGACTGTCCTTGAACTTCAAATGCACTTGTTAACTCCTTTAATCACATTGGCTGCCACTTAATTAAGATAAAATAAGCAAAAATAACCCTTTATTTGTTTGCCAGAAAGTGGACAAAACAAAGGTCAGAGCAGCAAAATTGCTTGAAAAAACTCGTTGTGCATTAGAACTACATTTATATTAAGTTTGATAGAAAAATAGGGACTGACATTTTCTTACTAATAAATGCACTCACATGAACATAATGTAAATGTATTTCTTAGAAAAGAATATTGAGTGTACGTTTAGTGATTAAGTGAGTAACATGCAAACATAAAAAATCTGTACATATGGCAGAAAATGTGTTTAGTAGGCTAGTGTATAAAAGAACACACTTAGAACAATACTTAAGTAGGCAGGGTGGGTTTTCTACAGGCTGATCTGGGTTTCATATTCAGATCTTCTCAGGATATCTGTAGCTGTAGATTTGGTGGCATCACACTTCTCAGGTTGAGTGGGTTTTAAAAACTGCCTGCTTTAACAGGAAAGCACTATTTGAATAAGTGCAAACGCACCGATCTGTAACTCATTCAATGTCTCTACCTGGCTCCGGATCTGCCTCGCCCGAGTGTTAGCACCTGTGGCTCGTTTTCTCCCTCATCAAGGACTGCATTTATACCCTTCACCTTCCCCCGCAATGCCTGTGTGCTCTTACTCTGCTGGTATTTGTTTCTTGTCTGTTTTTTACTCACTGGGTGCAATTAAGTTACCTGTTAGCCTGTGGCTAGTGCTTTGCTTTGGTGCTAATGTACTCTGCCTAGCCATGACTTAGCATGGCTTTGCTAATTCTAGCCAGTTGCCTACTGCCTCCTGTGTGAGTCCTAGCTTTTTACTTAACAGTGAAAGGGAACATTCTGACATTTTTGAAGATTTTGGCATATAGTGTACATCAGCTGGTCTGTGTAACTGAGTGTCTAGGCAAGACTAAAGGAAACAGAACAAACACGGTCCTGCAGTGCTTCTCTCAGGCCTCCTCACACAATGTTTACATTTACATTTACAGCATTTACCTGATGCTCTTATCCAGAGCAACGTATGTCAGAGCTTAAGTGGTCCACACCTGTTAATTAAACCTGTAAAGCTAAACTTAATTCAATGTCTGCTGTTCAAGTTACAGCAGGCTTAGTACACCTAAACAACATCTTGGGTGTAGTGGCTTTTCATAGAACTGTGGAATTTTTGTCAAATTGTCTATTTTTTACAATAAAAAGTACAAATTATTAACTTTCTTACATTTCTCCACTTGCCTCTTGCTTGTTTTGAGATTTCAGACGATGTCAGCCTAAACAACCCAGTTAAGCTAGTCAGTGCTTCAGTTAGTTAGTACTAGTAAAGGCTATAGTTAGAAATGTGTGTAACATCTGTATATGTTAATGTGTTTACAAATTGTATGTTTGTGTATACTCTTGATATTTTCTCATACATGGTATCAAAAATGTATACTTTCTCCCAGAATACTGGTACTATCAGAACTTCTGTCTACTCTTACATTTTGTGGACAGTTTAATTTAACTGATTAAACTTGTCAATTCCTTAGGTTAAAAAGATCTGAGCTGAAATATACACCTGTCTGTCTATAGTGTGGACCGTAATACATATACATTGCAATCATGCGGCCTCACTGCTCTTCCAGTGGTGGCAGGTATGCGCCTGAGGGCTGTGGGACCTTGTGGAGCTGATGAAGTTCTGCTTTAATCAGGGAGCTCCAGCATCCAGGCCGTCAGCACCACTCTCTCTGGAGCTCCTCAGCTTGGCCCCATGGGCGCCCACAGGCTCGCAGGAGAACGGCCCTGGTGCAGGAGAAGCAGAGACGCTGCTAAAGATGCTTAAACACAACCAGGTGAAAGCTGGGGCTGTTTCTGGGTTCGAGGAGAGAACAGACAGAGTCTGATCTGGGTTTTCTGTTCAGATCTTCTCAGGATATCTCCACTCAGCTGCTGATTTTTTGACATGTTTTGTGATTTTCCACACATTTCTATGATTTTTCTTCGTAAGAGCGTGATACCAAAGACTTCCTCTGTAGTCCTCCTCGTATGGATGCTGTCATAACGTTACGAAAATGCCGATTTGGCCAAAATATTGTTTGGTGCTCAAGCTACTGTACATAATGTAATCTATTTGGACTAGTTAGATCTATAACAGTTTTCTGTTAATGTGCCAAGAATCTGTCTAGTCCATATTTTCTTTTTTTTCCCCTGCACAAATTCCATGTGTGATTTTTGTTTATGGTTTTTTACACCATAATTCTGTTCTGACTGCCTGCTCTGTAACACGACTTGTTTTGAAAGCAGGCTCAAATCCTCCTTATAACTTGAACATGAATGGATGAGCCCAAGCTCTTCTAGGCTCCAGGAAAAAATAAGAGCCCACTGCAAAAATGTTCAGTTTCTCAGGTTTGATCTTTTTATAGCTGCAAATATTGAACTGAACAGCTTTGCCTTCATTTTTAAGAACTGCTGACAATATTTCTCCTCATTTCCAAAAGATGTTGTTCTTCAAAGCTTCATTTTAAAGCAACTGACCAAATATCAGAATAAAATGATGCAGCGTTTACAGAACCGGAATAATTAAAAGAAAACAAATCTCTCCTTCTCTCTTAAACTAAAGGGCAATAATGAGCTCTGAGGAACTTCTAGTAGTGTTTCAGCATCCAGCTGGTCTCCCTGTGAGAGGAGAGTGTGGATTACAGCCGTGGTCTGTAGTAGTGGTCTTTTTTTTCACAAAAAACATATAAATGTGGTTTTTTTTGTGATATTCACAAAGACAACAAAGTTTAAAACAGTCTGCTTTGCAGCTTTTAGTACTTAAAAAGGGGCTGCATGGCCTGGAGAGTGAATAATACTTAGTGTGGTGTATTATTAATACTTTTTAATTAGTGTGGTGTAATAAAACTCTCTTATGCCGATTATGGCTTTCATTAGGGGCTGTACAACGAAAAGTGCACGTATGTTCAAGTAAAAATGTACAGAAATGTAAATATGTAAATCTATTACAATATTTGTGTAATGCAGAATATTTCAAAAATATTGCAAGACAGTAAAAAAGTACAGATGTATGAATATGAAAGACCATTATTGATATTCTAGGACTATTATAGATGAAATGCCATTGTTAATTAATTCAAGTCATTTGGGAAATCTGGGTCTGCACCCAGCTACCTTCATCCTATCATTCAGGCTTAGGTTCCGCCTCGTATTCCTCCGAGGAACATCGTCTGGCTCTACAATCCCTACAAACAGTACAAACCCAGTCCAGACTGATCTCATTCGTGGTTCCCCACTAGTGGAATGAGCTGCCTGAGCAGGGGAATCCCTCTCCAGCTTCAAAAGACTCATGTGTTCAGAGACCTTCTCCTCTCCAGATGCTCTATCTACCCTAAATCACACCTTGATTGTTTCCTCAAATTGTAAGTCACTTTGGATAAAAGCGTCTGCCAAATGAATGTAATTAAAGAAAATGTGTGTTTGAGCAGCACACTAAGTGGAATTTGATTTCCGTATCCCCTTTTATAGTCACTTTCTGTGCTTGGACGTTAACAAGACCACCATAATATGTAGATGGAATTCAGTGTGCCTGTGAGAGTTCCTCGTCTCATAAAGCTTATTGATAGCCCATTACAGACTCCCCACAGGTTTGGTCACTCGCGTCCCGCCGTGTGTTTGGGAAGCAGATGCCGTTCATGTCGTGATCTTTGACTCCTTGTCTGCACGTGAGCTCAGCTTACAGGAAGCTCCGTGACATGCTGCAGAAAGAAAAATGGAACTAGCATGCTAGAATGCTAGTCTGACTGTGCTAGCATTGCTTTTTAGCAGGGCTGCTAACTCTCACGCATTAAACGTGAGACACGCGCATCTGAATGTCTTCACACGCTCTCCTGCTACACCTCCGATTTCTCACGCTGAAAATCTATTTTTTCTATTTTTCCCCATTTTGCACACTCCTCAACGCTAGGTGGGCCACCGAATGTCGCAGCAATCCTCAACGCTCAGATGTAAGGCAGCAAACTGGGATTGGGCTGAGACCAGAGGATGCTCTTTCTCAGGAGCTGAATTTAAGAAGTGGGAGAAAATGGTTAGAATTTCATACTGATTTCATACTTGAAGAGAAGGAGTAAGGAGTAGGAGTAACAGGCTGGACAAAGAAGATTACTTCTTTTTGAACTTCCTTTCTTCTAGGACTAGCCAAGGCTTGCATGGTTCCCTATTTTACTTCTGTACAAAAGTACATTGTGTTGCTTAAAACGGTAGCAGCTAGTTAGCAGGGGCTTGACTTTTGTTCCTGCTTTAGTTCATGTTTGTAGATAACAGTGAGTCATACAGTGTCAGAAACCACATAATTGAGTCTATTAAGGATTACCAAAGACCTCCACATGGTCCGATGATTCAGGCCTGCTGTTAGGACCATGATAATGACTTCCATTGCTTGTTAGCTTCATTAGCCTCGGTGCTCCAGTGCAGAACAAAAGAAACCCACTTCAGGCGCCTTATATCTCATTTCTCAACTGATCAGTGATGTTCATTTGGGACGCATCTGATGTCGAACGCCTCTCTCTATATGGGGTTCTTTGTTTGCAGCTTGTTTTTTTTGGATGACCATCCTGTCCAGATGATGCCTAATGCATGTCACACAGCAAACAAGCGAAGACTGTGATTAATTTGGCCAGAAACACAAGTTTGAACTTTCAGTCGCAGAGTTCACGGCATAGGGAAATGCACAGAGGGAGATAAACACACAAGCAGATGTGCAAGTCCCATAACGGATAGTGGCAGAGGTGCAGCATTCTGATGGATTTGGACTTTCCTCTTAAATCATAACACTTTTATATTGTGAGTAAAGTGAATGAAGTTGTCTACATTTCACTAAATTCCACTTATATTATTTTTAGTTATTTATTTCCTTTTCTGTTTTTAGTCATGTTCGCTCAGCTCCTGTTTGATTTCACACCTCTTACTACCTCTATCTATCTATCTATCTATCTATCTATCTATCTATCTATCTATCTATCTATCTATCTATCTATCTATCTGTTTTTTAAATAAATTGTACAAAATTAGAAAATAGCAGCCATTTATAATCACCTTAATATTCATGATTAATAGATAAATAGAAGAAGCCCATATTTAGTTAGTTAGCTAGTTTGTTTGTTAATCTATTGATCTGTCTAATCTATCAATCTATGTATCTATCCATCTAGAAATGTTGTATTACATTTTATGTTGCAGAATATAACATTAACAGCCCTTAAAAATACACTGAAATTTAACGACGAACAGATCAGTCGAAACAGCTGAAACAATGATTACTGGTTCCCTTAACATCCACTTAAAATTTCGGAACATTATTTGCCTTCTCCCGTAAAGTTGCAGTTTTTGTATACACAAGGTTCACTCCCGATGTCCGCAACAATTCGTTTCAGTACGCCTTGTCAAGCAGACCTGAGTTAGATTCATACTTGTGTAAAATAAATGGAGAAAAGCTTCAGAATTGCCTGCATTTACAGAACCAGCGGAAATATAAATTCTCTGGTATTGTTTGTGTTGGTTCTGGAATTGGGTCCACATGCTGATTGGACCCTCCAGAGGATCCCGGGGTCGGGTGTAAATCCAGACTCCTCATGGGGCGGTTTTTACACTCTGCAGACTGACCTGAGGCGTGAGACTTTTTGAGCATGCCTTTGGAGATCTCGAGGCTTTTGAAGATAATATTGATATAATTAATTATACGCCCTACTACAAACTTCACACTGTGTTACTGAGAGCAGATTTTCCGAGAAACGTCACAAAACGAACAGTAAACAGCTGTAGAAGGCAATCAAAGTAAATGGCTGCAGTTGTTGTTGTCAGCGACTCAATGACTGGAAATATACACCACTGACAAAACCCTCCTGCACAATCAGAATCAGAGTCACCTTTACTGATCCCAGAGGAAATTACTTACAACTGCAGAAACAATATAAACAAAATAAAATATAAAGTCCTAAATAAATGCAATAAAAATTCCCACAGAAAAACACAATATGAAATAAACTATACTAAACACACAAATAGTGTGGTTTTAATACTATAGATAAATAACTTATAGTTAAATTACTTTCTAATTACACCGACAATGGTTAGGAATTTGTTATTCGTGTCGAATACAGAGTTAACTGATGTAAATACATCTTCACATCTCGTTGCTTTGTCAAAATCTCAAAACAATCCACAGCAAGCGTTAAATAGTTTTCCCACCCCCCTTTGAAATATACAGCCCTGGAAAAAATAAGAGCCCACTGCAAATATGTTCTGTTTCTCGGGTGTGTGATAATTGATCTTTATTATTAAGGCTCAAGTTTATTTTCAAGATCATTTGCTCGAAGTGCACAATGTGAAATATTGTTTAATCTCATTTTTCAGGATTTCTTTCCTCATCACTATGTGGGATTGTGGGTCGGCCTCCACCACTTTTGATGTGCCGTCTATTTTTGGTGTTTTATTCAGACCTTCAGACACAGTGAATTTTATTCTAGTGCAAATCAGTGAATCAATGAAATCTTATGAGGTGCCATCACCAAAATAGTGACCCTATGACAGCGCTTATAGAAACTGGCTAAGAAATGTATGTTTACTTTCTGAAACATGTCTCATATTTTTAAACGGGACATATTATGCGACTCACTGTATTTATAACAGGTCTATGGGCTACAAAACATGTTCATGAACTTCTTTGCACAAAATCTCTTTCACATAAAGAGACTCACCGGCTCTATTCGTGACAGTTTCAGTCTCTTTCAGAATGAGCCGTTTAAGGGCTCTGTCAATTTTATGCAAATAAACTGTTGCTGGTCACGCCCCACCCAGCCCATGCTTATGCTGCATGTTTAACACATGCGCAAATGGCAAAAAACAGAGGCATTATCAGCCATATATACTGGACCCGAGTCAGACCCAGAGCGAGATGAACTTGCCTTTGCCTGTAGCCGACAGGCTCGACAGGTGAGGGGTGGTTCTATGCAAATTGGGCCATTATTACATCACAATGGGAGAGTGTCCAAATGGCCCATAGAAGCACATGATTCCTGACACCAATACCTTTCAACTGACTCACAGAAAACCAATGGATATTTATTTTGTGCTTGGAGTGTTTATAGGAGCAGTAGAGATACAAATGGAAATACAAAAGGATGCAAAAAGTGAGTTTTGCATAATATGTCAACAGCATTAACATGCAACACTAATAAAAAGATAGAACTACAGTGTGTGCAGGCCCTTGGTCTAAAATTCATAGTGATTCAAAGTAAATATGTCCCCGTATATCTCTATATAACACACACACACACACTATATGGACAAAAGTATTGGGAGATACCTGTTTTCCAGGGTTTGGACTAGACCCCTTACTGTCAGTGAAGGTCAATCTTAATGCTTCATTAAGCCAAGACATTTTGGACAGTGACATGCTTCCAGTTTGGGGACATTGTAGAGCATTTAGGCATTCGGGTAGTTCATTTCTGTTTCATTTTCCAGCGCTTTATCAGTGTCAGCTTTTGAAAGGAGATGCTTTACTGGTCAAAGCATAACTATGAAATGTTTTTGTTTGCCAGTAAAAATACTACATAACAATAGAACGGATATAAATAAACATGAATAGAGTAAAACGTAACAGGAATGTTGTTTTCGGCAAAGTTAATTCTATGCTGGTTGGAAGAACACAGGTTTTTCTTGTTTCTTCCCAACCATAGCGAGGTTTTGTTCAGGTCCATCAGCAGCTTAGGCGTTAATTTAATCATGTATTATTTTAGTAAATGAGGAATTTGATGGTAACTCATAAAACTGGGTATTTATTCAAATTTTAGTTTAACTCATAATAAATGCTCAGGATAATCACATACTTTACAACATGTCTAAAATTTACCACTCTTGTCTTAACGGTTTTAAATCCGTCTTGTACTTTTTTCCATCATCACCTTCTGCTGGGTTTTTTCACGCTGAATAGATTTTTATGCTAAAATTTAAACATCCTCAGCCAAATTACATTTTATTGAATTTTTTATTGAAAATTCACTACAGAGAAATTATAATTTCCTTCTAAATTGTGCACACAGTTACAATTTAACTTGTTGCTGATGCTGCCTAGTCCATGAGGTCAGAAGTTTAATGAGTGGGGCAGATGCGGTGGTGTTTATACTTAGATTACAGACTGCCCCCTGCTGCATGAGTGTTGCAACTGCAACAAAAACACACGCTAAGATGATTCGGTTTGTGTTAGATTTACTTTTCATGGAAAAATCATCCCAATGTATGCGTTTCTGGACATGCTCCCTCCAGCAGCCGTGCAGAAATGTGTCACGACTGGCATCTGTTGTGGTATCTGATAGTTCTTCGGATGGAATCCTCACAGGGCAGAAAGGGAAAGGGTGGAAATCATCCTCTGTCACATGTGTGACTAAATAAAACCCCCCGTGAGTGTAAGCATGACAAGCTTCGCTCAGTTAGCCACTATTCATATTCTGCAGGCAAATAATTGCCCCGTCTTCATCAATCATTTTCAGCGCTCTTCTGTTTGGCATAGTCCCGCCGACTGAATGGTGCTCAGGGAGGCGATGGCAGCCTTGTTTTAAAACCCGATATAAATCAGACTCCGGCGGCGCAAGGTTATTCAGTCACAGGCTGCAATGAGTCAATAAACATCTGCATTGCTGAGGGCCCTTATCAGCCAAGCTGCATCTCTGTGGTTTGAGAGAAACCCCCTTGGAGGCCCGAGACCCCACTGTTCTTCCTCTTCACAGGCTAATCTAACCAAGTCAAGAATGCCTTTGACAGGGTTTACCTAAAGGCAGTTTATCCAGCGGACAACGGCTCTTTTTAACACTCCAGCTTTGTCCGCAGGCATGTCGACACTGGCTGCACGCGGTGATTGCATTGGCCTCTCTCCGGGCAACAACGACAGGCATGATTTCTGAAGGCATTGTGCCCATGATTTATGAGGCACCTTTGCTTCTAACCGCGGATGCATGTGTACGTGTCGCCCGCATGTCACTCTCCATGTTTCCAGAGTCCGTCCAAGAGTCTCGGGGCGCCTCACCTTTCTTTGAAACTGAATTTGATTTTACTTTCAAATAAGTAAGATTACAAAGGTGTTCATTACATGAAGCAGCTGGGTGCTAATCCTTCGGTTGCATTTATATTCAGCTCACAACTTCATATTCACCAAAGTGTGTTCCTTGTTATGAAGAGCAGCTTTTAAATAAAAGCACATTCTGAAGCTGTTTTGGACCAAAGGTGCCTCACACCTGAAAGCTTTGAGCGCTGGAGAGTGCTAAGGACACAAAGGCATAACTTTTAGCTTTATTTCTACAGTAAGCCTTTGGTCAGGTGTCCCTTCAAGCCAGATATGCAGGAACAAATCTTTGACATGCATCGTGCATCGTCTCTACTTCTTATTGTGCAGGAAGACTGAGGAATGTTTTTTTTTTCTCTCAACAGGTAAAAGATGGTGGAGGAAAGTTCGGTGCAGACGAAAGATGTCCACCATGTTGAACAAAACAAGTGATGCCCCCTTTCAAAGGAGAAACTGGAAGGTAAGTACTAGTGTTTAACAAGGACTATTACAACTAGGCCTTCAGTTTGGGCCATAACTATAATATTGCTGATTTCACCTGGCTGCAGCCACTCCTCCAATTAGGATTCTAGTTGTACAGTAGTGCTAAGCGAATGGCATTGCACATTGTTGTTTTAGATTAAACATGCACACATTTGAAGGTTACAGAAAATGTGAAAGTACACAGAAGTACACAAAGCCAGACGCTGGAATTTTTGGATAGTGCCCAAAATTCAAGCAAAATGATACTGGGAATATTATGCTCACAAATTATTCATTGGTTGTTCCGGCAGATGGTTGTATGGGTGCTGGTCTCTCTGCTGCCCCTTGTGGTTGGAGATAGGCCTGGCTTTAGGGAAGACTCTGAGGATGCAGTGGGCCTAGTTGGTGCCATGCTGGATGAGCAGCCTTTTGATTCTCTGCCCCAAGAAGATGAGGAGATGGGAGATGGGGACAACCACTCTCCATGGCAGAGCCTATTTGGTGAGTTGTTTTGAAAATAATAATTTAGACATCTCAGTTAACTTGCTTTTCTACTCCATAGCACCAGCTGTACACAAACCTGCCCTACTTCCTTTAGGCAAATTGAGTATTTGTTACCTCATATTAGCGAGCTACTAAACAGTTTATCAAGTATTGAAACAATATGTGAAACATGGCAGACCTCTGATTGGTCAGAAAGTGTCATCACTATTCAGTGGCTGCTCTTGTTGTCTGAGCTCAGAGGAAGGTACTACCAACATTTTCTGAAAGTCTTGTTTTCTTGCTGCCTTCAGCCTCTTTATATACAAAATAGTCCCCTTGACATCCGTTCAGCATTCTCCATGGCTTCTCTTTTTGGTGTGTTGAGTTTGACGCCATGACAGTTTCTCATGGTCTCCAGCTACATTGAAGGTGTACTAACTGCAATGGAAAATGAAAGGTACCAAAAAGCAAATAGAGTCAATTGGAGTCGAGGCAAGCTGGTACCATGTACTGGAAAAGCAATGTAGAGCAGCTAATTATGGCTCCCTACAGAAACATGTCAAAAATGAGATTTCTGAGTAAGAGGAACCTTTTAAAAGGGTTATTGAACCTTCACTTACCTTCAAAATTCTTAACACTCACATATGTTTCTTACAAAAATGGTTCTCTAAAGAACCAGTCATTAATATCTTTTTTAAAGAAAACCAAACATAGATCTTCTGTGACGCATCTCTAGAAAGTGTATCTAAGTATTTTAAAGGATTTGGTAAGATTTCTATTAGATTCTTCCTCTGGACATGCTTCTTATTCTTCTTTAATGTAAAAGTAAAAATTATCCTTTCCTGTGACCCACCTGAGCCAAGTCGTTTCCGATCAATACGAGTAAAACTGTCTCCCTTTTATTTATTTCAGAGCCTTCGGTTTTCATGGAGGAGGAGCGTCCGGCTCGGTGGGAGCGGTCACCCCGTTCCTCTGAGTCCTCAGATGCTCAGTCGAAGGGATCACACAAGAAGAAGAAGAAGAAGAAGAAAGGGAAAGGGGAAAAGAAGCAAGGCCAGAGTAGTCGGGACTGTCGGCTGGAGAGGCAGGAGATGCGGGTGAGAGACCTGGGAATGGGACACGACTCGGATGAGATCATCCTCTTCAAGTTTTGTGTAGGCTCGTGTCAGAGCTCCCGGGGGAACTATGACCTGGCGTTGCGGGCACTTCTTACCAATGGCAGTTTACCCAAGAGAACTGCTCGAAAGATCAGCGCCCACCCCTGCTGCAGGCCTACAGGCTACGAGTCCGTCTCCTTCATGGATGCCTCCACCACCTGGAGGACTATTGACAAGGTCTCAGCCTCAGACTGTGAATGTGTGGGCTGAGATAAGCAGAGGAGGAACTCTCTTCTTGGGACTGAGAAACCGAGGCACTGAGAACATAAGGCAACAAAGAGCTGGGATGTTGCCACTTCAGGGACTGGAGGCATGCAGGGCAAGGGCTATGCCGTGGGATACCTGCAGAAGGGTACAGCCGAGCCTTAATTACCAACATATCTAAGCACTTACAGCAAACGTCTGCAGGCTGAATCCAACGACTAGAACCCAGTAATGTAAAACTGAATGAATTCTGTAATGGTTGGATTGCAGAGTGGATAACACACCTGGTTATCCTCGACCAGGCAGGAATGCCAGTGTTTAATTGTTTAATCCTTGGACAAGACTCTTAATACTATGTTTCCTTACCTTTTGTAACCTGGTCTGGAAAAGAGTACCTGCTAAATGTGTAAAACTATGTTTGTGAAGGAGTCATTGAGGGATATGGTGGAACCCAGAGTCCATGCAATATATAGTCTATATTATAAAAAGTGTCAGATGAAAGCAGTGGAAGAAATCTACCCCTTTCCCCTCAAGCCTGAGAAACAGAGCACCTGGAATAAGAGGCAACACAAACCCAAAGGCACACCAGGTGGCAACTACAGGGATCAGGAACCTGCAGGGTCAAGGCATCACAGAACTGTCCCTGACGAAAAAGGTTATGGAACATGTGCTGTGTATAATATTAGTGTTTTCTTATCTAGTCCTTGGTATCCTACAGATGGTTTACATTTCTGCTCTATTCCAGCTCCTAACAAAACTGAACCAAGCCATAAAAATGTATCTCTACAAATCGACAAATATAGGTTACATAGCTAAGCGTAGTTAGATCATGGCTATGGCCATTTTTATGCACTGCAATAGTAGCTATAATATTTTTGGCACTTTAGTTCATTTGAAAAAGTCTGACAAAAGTGTATGTTGATTAATGATGCATAATGCTAAAGATTGTTAGCTACATTAGCTTCAAAGCTCCAGTACAAAAACTAAACAGCAAAATTCATGTCTTGGCTGATTGGCTACTTTTTGTCCAAATTGTCTGTATGAACGCCTTGTGTAGGTGTTATGCTATCTAGGCTAGAGCAAAAATGTATCTGTGGGCCCTGAGGTCTGGGTTTTAAGGAACATGGGTTTAAACCACGAAAGGAAATGGTGTTACCAGACTAGACCAATGCTGTAAACCACATAGAGTCTCTGTGGAGGACTAAGGGACAGTGACTTCACTCAGACAAGATGTTTTTCTTGGCGAGAAAAATCTTAAGGCTAATATTACACCAAACCTTCCTGTTTCATTTCATCTGTCTGTTTGTTACTGGAGAATGTCAGCACTCAGCCTCTGTATCAGCCAAAAATGTCAAGTCAGTGTAACTCACCTCATTGAAACAGAGGTTTGAATGAAACAGATCAAGACGCAGATGTTGGCACTCGTCGCTAATCACTGCCCTCGCTTCTAGCTTTCAGGCTACACCACCCAGATTACACAAACCTTTACAGTGAATTGCAGTCCATGTCCAGCATTAGTGAAGACCCTTCACTGTAGGAAGCCCATGAAGGGTTTGTGTGACAGATTGGTCCAGTGTGGTCAGGGTGCATTCCAACAGATGAGAAACTCATTTTTCCTTGGCGTAGCTGCCGACCACCATGCATTTTGTCATTGTTTACCTTAGTGCTACCGAACTGGATGCCGTGCATCTCTTAGCTATTACTGTATGCATAACAGGTCAAATATTTATTTTTTCAACTAAGTTATTTATTTATTTTTGTATATAAAGATGTGTCCTTTAAACGTTTATATTTATTGATGTGTACAGTATCCTCCATGTGCTTCATCCTCACCTCATTCTATCTACGAACAACGAGGCCTTGAGGTCAGTTTTGAACCTCCAGAACAGAAGAAAACTCTTTTCGATACCTTTTTACGATTTACCAAACATGCAATTGGTGTTTATAGAGGTGTGCAATGCTCAGAGTGATTCAGAATTCATTTGTCTCCAAGAAAACGAATTTCATCTAACCTTGACATTCAGTCTGCACATCTTCTGATCCATATTTCAGCCGAACTGACCGAGGGAGCCTCGTCGTTATGTACTCTCCACTTAAGAAAAGCTGCTCTTGAGGAAATACTCAACAACTCAAATGTACAACAGTAGTTATAGTAGACATATTATAGTTTTTCCACAGTATTTGCATCCTAATATTATTAATATTATAATTAATATTATTATTATTATCCTTTATTTTTGTACAACCATGTTTCTTGTATAGAAATAAAGCTGTTTTTTATAAATGTTGAGTGATATTTTATTTTTTTTCACAGTAAATTACAATAAATCACTAAGAATATGAACATCGCTGTTAAGTAAAGAGGAGTTTGTCAAAGTGGACATCTTCATTTGATTAAAGGGCCCATATGTTGCATTTTTGTTTGTGTTTAATGTGCTCGTTTCTGGACTTTTTATGCATCGGAACTGTATTTATATTTACATCAACATCTCCTTTCTTCACTTTAACCCTACAGACTGTTTTGTGTACTCTACCTTTAAGACCGGTGTAGATAATTAAGCTCTGTCTTTTATTACTTTGGCCTGAATGGGTGGAACTAAAGGATTGGTGTGTAAACGTTTTTTTGTGATGTCACAAAAGAAGTAAATTCAAAACGGGCTGTTTGTCCAGATTAGTTTCCATAACTGTGCTGGAGAGTGAACAAGTCATTTCAAAATTTTAACACCCTGTTTACATCCAATACTAAACTCTTTACAAATTTAACACCCTTTAATGACCGACTGTAAATATGTGCCTAATTTGTGGAAAGACAAATACTGATACATTCAGTGAGATCAGATTCCAGCACAGCAATAATTTATACATCCAATACTTTGTAGACAAATACAGAAAAAACGGGGCCATTAAAGTTCTTCTATGTTAATGTTTATCAAATCACGGAGAGGCATAAGGTTTATAAAGAAATACACTAGATTAATTATATGATCAGTCAGAGAAAATCAAATTTTAAAATCAAATTTTAATTTTAAAATAAACCATATTTATTCTTTTTATTCCTTTTCCACACTTTGGGGAAGTGTAATGCAGTATGATGCTCTCGTAAAGGTCAACACCTCCATTATTCAGTGTGTTTGAAGACCAGCGGTCGTCTCGTTATTTGTGACAGTCTGTAGCTTTGCCTCTTCAAACGAACATCAGGCCCTCGCAGCACAAAGAACGTTTCCATCTGTGGATGGCTCCTAATGAGCCTGTCCCACACACACCGGCCCACCGGCGGCTCCGAAGCCTCAGCCCACACCTCTCTGCGTGGTTAAGGTTAATGAATACTATATGGTGCCTCTCCTGCAAACCTACAGATTATACTATTGGAAACAGATGAAGGTGGAAAATGAGCCGTGGTTGTCTTGAGCTTGTGTTAAAGACCATACTCCATCCACCTCAAAACATCAACAGGCCACGTAAAGGCAATTCTCCACAGATCTAAAGGAACTGTTGTGTCCAAACTGCTACTGACATTGTATCAGATTCTCAAATGTTTTGTGCTGGTACTGAAGTTGTATCGCGTTCTAAACTGTCCCTTGCTGGTACTGAAGCTGTATCAGGTTCTAAACTGTCCCTTGCTGGTACTGAAGTTGTATCAGGTTCTAAACTGTCCCTTGCTGGTACTGAAGTTGTATCAGGTTCTAAACTGTACTGTGCTGGTACTGAAGTTGTATCAGGTTCTAAACTGTCCCTTGATGGTACTGAAGTTGTATCAGGTTCTAAAGTGTACTGTGCTGGTACTGAAGTTGTATCAGGTTCTAAACTGTACCGCGCTGGTACTGAAGTTGTATCAGGTTCTAAACTGTACTGTGCTGGTATTGAAGTTGTATCAGGTTCTAAACTGTACTG
>JBBMFX010319797.1:0-18884 GCA_037832545.1 Rhabdalestes septentrionalis
TCTCTCTCTCTCTCTCTCTCTCTCTCTCTCTCTCTCTCTTTCTCTCTCTCTCTCTCTCTCTCTCTCTCTTTCTCTCTATCTCTCTTTCTCTTAAAACACGCACACAGACACGCACACAGACACACCCCCACACACAGACACACACACACACACACACACATATATATATATATATAGGCTTAAAAGAAACAGCTGTTGTGTAACTGAAAACATTTTTATTCCTGTAATACATATGATATTAATACCAGTACTGTTATGCCTTGAGTTTGTAAAACCCACTCCCAACCCCGTACATCATAAAAAAATCAAGAGGTTTTATTGTATTTGAGAAGAAAATATCCACATATACAGAGCACTGTGTAAAAGCCTTAGGTACCTGGGAAAATTCATCCATCTGTTGGGGGTTGCTGGACCCTACATGAGAGTATGATATATAAAAAACATTTATTTACTGATTTACTTATAAGCTATATTTTCTTCATGTAGAACACAAATAAATCACATAAACACAATAAGCACTTCACTTTATGTTTTTTTGTCTTGGCACATATTTCAGTATTTATGTTTACTTGTCTTTATTCAGATCTTACGATACTGCTGAGAGATGTTTTTGAAAGATTTGTTCCGGTATCTAAGACTTATACTTGGATAATATATCTTCACTTTTTCACATAACTCTCCTGTACATTTTACACCAGCTTTGGCATCTTTAGTGAACATGGTTAAATGTCAAAATTCATTACTGATATTCATTAATAAACCAATGAATATTGATGGTTTTGAATCTTTACAATGTTCAAAATATAAAACGAAACATTTTCTTGACTGTCTTATTGTTTTGACTGAACTGAACTGCAAATCGGAATTTCACATTCAGTTAACTTATTTGCTGAAGTTCAATGAACTCACATTTAAAGGCAATTTCTTTTGGTTCAACTAGGGGTGGGCAACTCCAGTCCTGGAGGGTCGTGGTCCTGCAGGTTTTGGTGACTTTCCTGCACAGAAACGCCTGGCTCACCTTACCTGGTAACTGTCAGGTTTAGTGAATGTGTTTGAGGAGAACTACCATCAAACTGTACTGGACACTGACCCAGAACGAAGTTGCCTTCCCCTGTGATAAATGTTTTTTTCAACATAACAAATAAAACTACCTGTTCTCAAGCTGTTCGACAGCAGCATCAAAATTTTGTTATAACAACAGACTTGGAAAGAGATGTTTTTACTGTCTGTGCCAAAAATCCAACAATGGAGGCACAAATTTACCACTGCGGTCAATGAAGTATAAGCACTACTGTCTGTCTGGACAAATTATACATTTCAGCCAGAGTTTTCCATTACACAAACGAATGTATCTTTAAGACTGTGAGAAATGTGAAGGTGTACCAGGCAATCATTAACAAGTAGCCTGGATAGGTTTTCATCATATGCTTAGAAAAAAAAAAACTGAAACAAGGCTATAAAGAAAAAAGGGCCTAAATGACAAAAGCGGATCTGACAGAAAAAAGTGTCTTTTGACAAAATGGACGGAGGCAATGGTAGATAAAATGTAGGGTGGAAATTGAGTCTGTTACTGATCTGAGATTTATCTGAAAAATCAAAGCATTCTCCAACTTTCGTACCATCACAGTACAGTTTAAGTACAGTGTTGTTCCTGTATACCTGTGGAAAAGTGCCGGGAGAGAACAACCACAACATTCATTCACAATTTTAATACAACTGTATTTGGCACTTCTGTTTCAATTTAAAAAATCAGCTACAACATTAAATCAGGTCTACAGATTGAGGCCAGTTTGTTAAATCGTGGATCCAGATCTGTAAGAACGTCTGGATGGAACTTGCTTTCAGGTATGGAGATGGCATCCAGCTGAGGGTTCATCATGGTTTCTCCTTCATACGCATAGCAGTGGGGCTCATAATCACCCAGCTCCTCTCCTGGGGCCTGGATCTTGATTAAGTTCTGTAAACAAAGAGTCACAGCTTAATAAAAAAGATTTACATTATCTAACCCAAAGTTCTAAAGTACCACACATTTTCGACTACAGAGTGTACCTGATTAAAAGCCGCATGCTCTAATTTTACAAAGAAAATCTATTTTGTATTTGTACAAGCCACACAGGATTTTAGGCCGCATGTATCTCACATTGTAATATGAGATCTGGCGCCGGGTCTGGTTATGAGTAGAGTTTAAATTCTTTCTCCGAACCCGAACCCGAACCCGGCCTGAGCCTGAGCCTGAGCCCGAGCCCGAGCCCGAGCCCAAGCCTGACCCGATATTTCCTGCCACTATCCTCGGGCCGTGCCGAGCCATGATCAAGCATTAAAACGTATTTAAAAAATGGTTTAAATCGGGCTTGGGACGAAAATTACAGTTAATGTGTCGGGCCGGGCTGGGACACGAGGTGCTCGGGCTCGGGTCGGATTTCATTTTTTGGTCCTGATATAAGCTCTGGTTACGAGGCAAAATGTTTTGGGTGGCATGAAAAAAAAAACACATGCATTTTAAGATGCACTCTTCAAACGTTGAAAAAAAAGTAGCGTCTTATAGGCCGGAATGTACGGTACTAAAATCCTGATATGCAACAATCTCAGCGCAGTCCAAGATTCTCCAAAATTCCTATGTTCATGTTTCTCAAATGTTCTCCTCCTTTCTTAGAGCTAAAGCATGCTCTACACATTCCCTTGGGCCTAGAATATTTTCCCAGTCCCCAGCATTCATGAATACTCTCCGCCAAACATGCTATTCGAAAATATTCTCCTCCATGCATGTCCTTTGATTTTCTCTTTATTCAGTGTTCAAAATGTTTTAATATATTCCCATCACCATTCTAGAATATACCTCCCACTCAGAATGTTCTAGAATGTCCTAACCCATTCATAGTGTTTAAGAATATTTACTCATTTACATTGTTCTAGAAGCACTCCCCATTTTTTTTTTTTTTCGCGCCGCCCTACAATGCTGTATAATAAATGTAATTTGTATTTCAGAGCTTCAAAATCACATTATCTAGTACTAAAGTATCAATGCGCTAAAATACTTGAAGTGTAACCTTCAAATGTTCCTGCACTCACAAATTTTTCAAATGTTCTCTCCTATTCATACAACTTCAGAATATTCTGTCTTTTTATACAGTTTCTCTCTATTTATAGTAGAATGCTCCCCTAATCAAGAATAACATTCAAGAATAACCTCCTACATTCACACTAGGGATGCACTGAATATTAGGACACCAACATTTTTGGGCTGAAAAAGGCAAAAAAATATTTGTTTGGACAATTTTTTTATAACGCCACCAAAACTGTGATGGCGCAATAATGACGCAGATGCTGAAACCACAGCCTCCACGCGCCAGGCTGGATTAGAGTCAGCAGGTCTGCCATGTGGGCGCATTTCTATATTTTTAAGAAAGACATGACATGGAAGACATGGAAAGCATCTGATCATGCTGTTCAAACGTTTTTTTCTTTTCAAGGTTCTTCTCATTCCACTTAATACCTCTCTAGAACAATCCCCAATCACACCTTTCTAGAACATCCAGGAACACATTCCTGATCTTTTTTTATAAAATTAACTTTATTCACATTTACAGATTTTAGATTGCCCATTCACACAACTCCAGACTGTTCTCCTGATGCACACCTTTCTAGAATGTTCTCCAGATTAATGTTCTTGTTGTGCACAGCATTCTATGCTGTTTTTCACCCATGGACTTTCCTCGTATGCAGTATTCTAAAATGTTCTCTCTATTCACAATATTCCACCTATTCACTATTTACATAATTCTACATATCTTTCCCTATTCAAGTTGTTCTAGAAAGTCCTGACCGCTTTTGCAGTCTTTAGAAGGATGTTAAAATTCAGAAAAATTCATGCTGTTCCTGAATGCTTTAAGATTCATATTATTTGAAATGAAAACTGAAGTGAATTTTGAGGCATGAGACTGAGAACCTGCCTGGACCTGTGGGTGCAACTTTTGGAATGCAATGGCTACAGCTGCACTGAACAAAAGAGAACACCACCGTTTTTATAACTAGTAAACAGACCTACGCAAAAATAATTGTAAAAAAATTTTTAGCTTTCAAAGAGACAGAATTTCTACTATATCTTTGTATAATGGAACAGTTTTCCTCCAGGCTTCCTGAAAGATTATGAAAAAGTCAAATTTTCAGTCCAGTCCCTGAACCTGACCAATTCCAGAGGGGTGTTTTTAGTTAAGCCACATCTACATCACTCAAGCTGAAAATAGCACATCCAAGTTAAGGCCTGAACCAGTAAGAAACAGGGGCAGATGATTCCAGATTATCAGGCAGTGATCAGTATACTGGTGGTGCTGAATGCTGAGTGGTTTAACCTTTATCTAGGTACCTTGTATCTTCAGGCAATTGGCAGCCTGTTTATCAGGCAGAAAATAGTTCCATAATTTGCACCAACAAGACGATTCAAATCATAATGTAAAAAAAATGAGAAGAGCTCGAGAATTTGGCAAAACACTTTTTCACAGAATCATTCATGTTACCATTTTAATGTTAATTAATATTTACTGTTATTTGTTTCACTGGCAAAACACACACTCCCAGCCTGCATAAACATGTTTCAGAGAATCTCATGTTTGCAGATTCATATCAGGCAAGTTATAACTGAGACCTGTGGTAAGTCTTCAGTGGTTGTAGTTTCTCTGCTTTCGTATTTACTAACAGTCAAAAGACTTGGCACACACTGAGATTTTCATCATTAGCATGATATTCTCTCATGTCCACGGAAAATATACAGGGGGAAAATGTTTTTTTTTAAATCACAACTGACCTAAACACTTTTAAGTGATGAAACTGATAACCAGTGCACTTTTACATATTCTTTCATGTTCCAAAGGAAACATTTTTTTGACATTTTCATTTACAGATTTTTTTCATTACAACTTTACAATGCATAGCAAGAATAAAAATATACAGTTAATTAAACAAATGAATAAGAGAAAAACCTGTGGGATTCAAAAACATTAGACAGAGTATTTCAGACATGAGGGGCAGGTGTACCTGATTTAGGCGGGTGGTGAGGCCTCGCCTCATGTGGAAGATGTCCACGTCGTAAGCAGAGGACCTAGAACTCATCGTTCCCTGATTAGGAAAGATTATGAAAATGTAATTTGTAAATTTGGCATCATTTTTAAGTGTATCTGGATTCAGTCCAAATTCTTATCCTTCGAAGGGGTGCATAACTTTTGTAACTATTAAATTGTACTATTTGATTTGATTGTATTGATTACTAAAGCATCTAGAATGACTCCTGCACACATTCGTCTAATAATGGAACTCAAACGAGTGAACAGCATAATAAGAAAATCGTGTGGTTTGACCTTACCTTCCGGGTTATATGACTTTTGTGTGAATATCTTGAGGAACTCTGGAATTTGCACAGAAACCGTCGATCAGCATTAAGAACCAGAAAACAGAGCTTTCAGTTATCGGGCATTTAAGTTAATGAGATATTTACCCGTCGCACAGATCTCCTCACCAATTCTGCTTGTTGGAATGCATCATTGTAAATCTGTAAGCAGACATATACATATTTACAAACACACACACACACACACACACACGTATGATGCAAATAAAATAAAATCATAAATTATAATATTCTGCAATTAAAACATTCAATAATGGATTCAAAAGTATATGTAATGTTGCCTGTCTCCAGGCAGAAAAGGGAGGTGCAGATGCAGACTATTAAAATTTAACGGAACTTTTATTTCCAAAATAGTGTCAGTGTAATTAGTGTTTGATAGTTATAGAAATGATCACATACATTATTATGCATGAACGTCTGCTTTGAAATGTCGTGGTATGTTGGTCCAATATTGGTGCTACCCTTAATGGTACCATCCACTTGGGTTTTGACCGGAACCTTCATAAGGGTAAATGGAGCACAAATATTATTCTTAAGACATGGTTTATAGTTGCTGTAATTATTAAAATAATGAATATGTTACTTAAATTGTATGTTTTGTTACCTTGCAATCACTGCCAAGAGTCTCCGTGTTTGATTTAAGGAGACATGAGGAGGGACCATCATCCGTTGGAATCATCTTCATCTTGTTTTTGCAGGATATCAGGAAAACCATGAGGAGGATTGCTGCCAAATTTGAGAATCCTTTAGTCTTCTAGTCTGGTTAAAAACACTCATCAAACGACTGCTGCTGTGTCTCTCATCTTGTTGAAGTTTTGTGTTTAGATTCCACTTGTGCCAATGGTACCACCCTTGGATTTAAGGGACTACAATAATTGGTCTTGGAACGCGTGTCAGCATCAGCCAATCAGAGGCAGAGATTGCATTTTGTACACAAGCGCATGCAAAGAGACAGGTGAAAAAAAACCACACGACTAGTTGAATGCTCTCAGAGGACGTCAACTTGTACCCCTGACTAGTCAACTGTTCTGCTTATGCCCTAATTTTAACACTGTAGTTCTGTATGTTGTAGTCAACTTCAGAGGCGCTAGTTGGCGCTTACTGAGAAAAGTCGAATAGTCGTGTGTTTTTTCCTCTCTCTGTGCATGCGCTTGTGTACACAATGCAATATCTGCCTTAACCAATTATTATAGTCCCCTCATAAAAAGCCGGTACCATTGGCGCAAGTGGTATAGAATTTTTAAAAACTAAATTATCCATGTTGCAGGGCCATACCACCACTCACAATTGACCCTGTTGACGGAAATCTATCATAGCGAAGGAACATTTTAATCCATGCATATTGACAGTGGCAAACCCTTTTAAAGTACAGTCTCCAGATATAGTGCATACCTAGTAGGAGGAGCAAAGCGAAAGCCATGATCCCAATGCCACTCTTTCCCATCTGGGCGGCCAAGGATCTACGCTTGTGGCAGTTTGGTGCGGTGGAACAGTCACACACAGTGATTGAGATGTTCTGAGTCAAGCTGAGACCCTGGCTGTCCGACACTTTGACCTGGAGATTGTAAATACCTGAGTAGACAGCATCCTCCTTCACCAGGTTCACGGTTGTCCCTTCAAAGAGATCAGAAAGAACCAATCAATTCTATATTTACATTTATATCCAAAACCTGCCTGCACACCATGCCTGGATGTTCCTGGAGTTCCATTAAAATAAACCAATAAAAAAAACAATAATGATGCTTTATATCCTGCTTATGTATAAACAGGTTTTTAACATGTTAATTTGAATCACGCTTCTAGCAGTAAATCAAACAGTGAAAAAAACCCATTTCCTGCTCATAACTTCATATCTTTACCATGGGTGGGGTCGATCATCCACTTGCCCTTCACATCTCCCAGAAGCTCGTAGGTAAAGGGGTAGCTGAATGGAGGCAGGTCCAAATCCACAGCTGTGATATTAGTGGTCTTCTGAGACAGACACATGTTTAGCAGGTTTTTCTCAAGCACAGGCAGATTATCATTCTGATCTGAAACCTGGATGATCAGGGTTCCAGTTCCTGTCATTGGAGGCACACCTGGCAGTGATGGAAATAACATCAAATAAATAAAACCATTTTAAAATATATGATAGATTAGCTGTAATATATTAGATGAGACAATTCTTACTGGATTTAAGAATTCTCATCTAATATAATTTCATCTAATATCTACAGTGTCTCATCTAATATCTACAGTTATTACTGAAAACACTACCTACACTGCATATTAATTTTGGAATAAAACCACACTGTAATTATTACTGTGTGACTGTAGAACCCACACATACTTTCAATTCATGCTGAATTAAAAACACTCTGCAGTCACAGCCTGTAAAATGTCTTACCATTATCAACAACATAAAGGACGATGCTGTAGGAATTGTTCTTCACAAATGTGGATTCTCTGTCTATGACATTTGCCGTTAGCACCTCGCCGGTCTTTGAATTGACAGTTATCCAATTGTCTGGGTCTTCTCCTTTGGTAAAACTGGAGACAGAATTGTTAGAAAAGAGAGACAGAAACAAAGATTACAAGCGTTATTCAAGTGATCTTCGGACTAAGCTAGGCCCCTCTCCAGCCCCGTCATATTTTTCAACATGTAAAGGCTAAAGGCTAAAGGTCAAAGACGGGGGGGGGGGTTTCTAGGTTCAGTTTCTCTAAACTTCAGTCACTGGTGGACAGGCCTGAATGTTATGTGCGTATTTATTTACAATGCAAAATGGGATTGTCTCCCTGAATTTGTGGGGGCTGATTCAATGGATGGTCCAAAGAACTGACAGATGGAACACCATACAGGACACTCAAGAGCACAACACACACAACCAAGAACCACACAATCACTGTTTAATGCTGTAAAACACTCCTTTACAGTTTACACAACGATTGAACCACCTGACACACATCAAAGGAACACTGGCAAATGACCCTGCCGAGTTGTTGTTTTGGTCACATGCTTTTATTAAGTCCCTTTGTCAATTTTTGTTCTTCAATCTTATTTGTTCAACACTACTTTGGTAACCATAGCAACCACAACTTGTCCTGTTGTACATTAAACCATCAATCTTATTGAATGAGTCACGGTTAAAGTTAAATGTGTGACACCATTAAAGTGAACATCGTCTCACTGATGCTGAGTTGTTTAACTGCTCTGTAGTCAGGCGTCTTGCCTGGAGCAAATATAAGAACAATTCAAAACACAAAGTAAAGGATTGTTGAAAGGAAAGTTGATCATTTTCCCCATTGACTTGTATGGTCACCTTAGTCTTGTAGGAGCGCAACAAGACTTTCTCATGGAAATACATTCTAGTTTATATTATCTTTTTAAAACAAATGTTACTATCAGCACATATTGGAGTCATATCAAGGCCCTGACTACCCTCTGGCACTCCGTGTCACTTACTGAAATTCGCTGGCAAATGTCTTGTCAGGGTCTTTGGCTTTAAGGGTGCAAAGGTGGGTTCCCACTTTTGTGTTCTCCATGATTCCCTCAATCCTAACAGGTGGAATGAAATCTGGAGGGTCGTTTACATCCTCCACAGCAATGGTTACTGGATACAACTTGGGAGGGTTTGGCAGCTTGGTGCCGGGCCCTTCGGTGAAGGTCTTTACATCCCATAATCTCTTATTTGGACGCCCAGTGACCTCACATGAGAAATAGGGCGCTACATTTTCCACAGTGATCGATATGTTTCTTGAACTCTGCTCTTCAAAATCCATTGCCTGTGCATTCAAGAAGGATAGATCAACAACATAAGCAAATACAATAAGTGTTTATCTCTTATCCATTTATTTCATAAACTGCAGATTTTTATTCTTGCTAAACATTGGGCAGTGAACATATATAGATAAAGTATATCAAATTATGATAGAAAGAACACGTAACAGTGTATGTCTGATGTACTATCAACTGGCTGTGTGGTGATGCAAATTCTATAATAACTATTACTGCTTCATTCCACTGTATATCCTTTAATATCTCATGAGTGCAGGTGTACATGTGGTTTCAGGAAACCTGAAGTCACCAGCTGTGGTATAGACAGTGGCGTAACTGTAGCAGGTTCAGCAGGTTCAGGTGCACTCAGGTGCACTTGCACACGGGCCCGTGATCTCTCGGGGCCCATCACTACCCCAGACCCGCCTCCTTAAAAATCCAAACATCAAATAAAAACGTGCGTAATCCTGGTCTGCAGCGGTTTGCAGAAAGCTTGAGTAACAAGGGTCCGGAGTGGAGTAGAGTACCTTCAGCCACAAGATGCAAAATCTCGGGCTGTTTCGTTTTGCTGCAGAAATTACAGCAGCACGCACGTAGTACGGTATTTTTGTACAAGCTTTCCAAAAGTGTGGGGGATGGGGAAGCCAAATGATAAATTCAATCACAGGCAATTGTAACTTATAAGTGAGTGAGGGGGGGGTGGGGTGGCGCTCGATATCAGCAGTACAAAATGTCTAAACGGCTGTAAATTCCCTAGCGATTTACAAAAAGATACACGTGCTGTCGTTGACACAAATTTATACCCCACCCCTCAGTTTTCTCTCGGGTCCATAGCGCGAGTGGAGGAGAACTGGCGTGTAGGAGTTTAGGACAGTAACTAGTTAATGAGAGATGCACCTGACGTGACGAATGCTTAGACAGCTAAAAATCCCCGACAATTATAAAACCCTGACCGGACACGGTTTCCAGGTCTCAAAAAGAGTGTTCAAAGGGACTTAGCAGACTGTGCCTCGTTCCCTTGTCACTGATGCGCACCATCACTGGCGTGCCTTTGAGAATACGTCTGAGTGCCGACTGTGTGTGTGGGGGGTGGGGTGGGGGGCGGAATCGCCTTTTAGCAAAAGTGGGGGTGTTGAAACCCCCCACCCTCCCGTGTGCCACGCCCCTGTTTTTGTATTTATAATTGCAATCTATATAAACTACCTCTGTGCTTCTGGTTCTGTGCAGAGCAGATTGTAGTCACCTTTAACGTGTATTGCATCGATCAGAGCTAAAACATCCACGGGATAAATTTGAAACAGTATAAGGGCCCGGATCGAATTTTCGCACCTGGGCCCATGACTATGTTATTATGCCAATGTGTATAGAGGCATAGACTCAAGAAAACAGAAATACCTTTATAACTGTTAATATTCCTTCATTCGTTTTGGGGTCCGTCTGTATTTTAAAATAATTTTCTTCATCCCCATGAATGGTGTATTTGGCCTTCCATGCATCCGATCCCGGACTGTCCATGTCTTTTATTTGCACACGCAGGACTTCTACCCCACTCTCTCGCTCTTTTATCCTTCCTGGACCCTGGAGCGAGAAAGAATCACCTGCAGTGGGGTTCCCATTCTTCCATACTATCGCTGAAGAACTCTTGCAGATGCTTTCATACTTATAACCTCTCAGAGCATCTCAAAACACCTTAGTATTGATCAAAACCTCTTAGAACCTTTAGAGGTGTTTTTTCACATTTAAGTATATTGCTCAATGTCTGTTTACATACACTATTTTGTATACTGACCGTGTGACCGGTGATCTCTGGGAGGTGGTTGTTTTTGTCCATGATGTTCACCACCACACTGCTCGTGCTGGAGAGCTGCTTCACTTCTCCATGATCTTTGGCCTCCACCAGGATGAGGTATTTCTGAGCTTTCTGGTGATTCAGATCACAATAAATAAAAGGATCGAAAGCTGTTAGGATATGTACAGTGGGAGAAATAATTATTTGATCCCCTGATGAATTTGTAAGTTTGCTGACTTACAAACAAATAAACAGTCTGTAATTCCTGAGATAGTTTTCTTTGTTATGGATTTAGACGGAATAACAAGCAAATAGAAAAAAAACATGTGACATAAAATTGATTTGCATGTCACTGAGTGAAATAAGTTTTTAATCCCCTACAACTCAGCCAGTCTTCTAACACCAACAGACTGGTTGTGTGCTCATGTTGCACACAGATGGACGAGAATCAATCTATCATTTACAGATACTCCTAATCCTAACTGATTGTGTATAAAGCACACCTATCCACAGATTCAGTTTCTACCATTCCAACGTCTTCACCACCCTGGGTAGGACCAAAGAGCTGTCAAAGAACATCAGGGACAAGATTGTATACCTGCTCAAGGCTGGAATGGTTTATAAGACCATCAGCTAGAAGTTTGGTGAGAAAGTGGCTAAAAGGTCCATCCGTTGAATTCTGGGCTGATCCCTCACCTTTCTCCTGACAGTCCTCACTCCATGAATCAAGATACTGCATTAAGCTCCAAACTGAGGGCAAGGTCGTTTTACATATTTGTCCATTTCCAAATAATTGGACCAACAGTAGTCACCTTCTCACCAAGCTTTTGCTGGGGGCCTTGAAACACATTCCAGCCTCGTGCAGGTCTACAATCTTTCCCCTGGTAATCTTTGAAAGCCCTTAGGTCTAGCCCATGGTGGTGGAGAGTTTGGAATGGAATAAATTGAGTCTGTGGACAGGGGTGCTTTATAAACATAACAAGTTCAGATCAGGAGTATCTGTAACTGATAGACTGACTGTAACCTGTGTGCAACATGGGCACACAACCGGCCTGTGGGAGCCAGAAGTCTGGCTCAGTTGAGACCGATCAAATACATGTTCACTCAGTGAAATGAAATTCAATTTATAACTTTTACGTAACATTTTTTTTCTTGATTTTGGTAGATATTCTGTCTCTCCATATAAAAATGAGTCAGCAAGCTTACAAAATCAGCATGGGGTCAAATAATTATTTCCCCCATTGTGCTTTTACACTTATGTGCTGAAGTTTTAGAACCCTAAGTCAAACATCATGCTTTGTTGCTTTTCTATATGACAGGAAGTGCTAGTGATTTGTGGGTCCAGGTTTTTCATGACCCTGGCTTGCCTGATCTGGTACAAGACCCAACCTGCAACCTACAAAAATGATTCCTTAATCAATGACCCAAACCAAACCAAACTGCAAAATCATTTTTTAATCAACCCGATCTGAAATATTTCTGAGCGCAGTCAAACTCCCACACCCCTCCACCCACAGAAATGAACCCAACCTGGCCCACCTGACCTGCAAAAATATTATTCATGGCCCAAACACAAAACCAAACTGACTGTACCTACAAAGATAATAATTAATCAACGACGCAAAACTGACCTGATCCAACCCAACCTGCAGTGTTTCTATAATTCATTTATAGCTCAGTTGGAGCGCTACTTTGTCACCTTTTGACCCTTCTGGCCTGAACACCCCAACCCCTTCTAGATTTTCTACTAATCACACCACCTTGTTACAGCCCATCACAACTAGTATACTTTCTGCACATTTCAATGCATTAATATTTCATAGTAACTGCCAATATGGTAACACAAATAACTATGAGTATTCAGTGTCCTACATGGGAAATCAATTAATTAATCATTTGCCTGAGGGCATTCAAACTTGTATTCAGTTGTATTTACCTCATAGTCCAGACAGCCCCGAAAATATATTTTTCCCATAGTGGCTTTCCCTGGTGGCTCAAGGAAAAACTCAACGTTGTCTGTTTTTGGAGTCACAGAGGCGATTCTGAAGGAGAAGGTTCCATTAGGAGATTTTGGGTCATCCATATCTGTTGCCACTACCGTTGCCACCACTTGACCTGTATTAAACATCGCGATGATCATTAATCATGATTCCAAATTTCTACAGTTCCACTGGATTACACTGGCTTAGGTTATCTCCAACTTGCAGTGATTTGGCATCAAGATTTTGCCAGAGTCTTAGAGGGTATTCAGTTGAGACATATTTCTAATAGTCATTCTCATGCAATAAATATGTGGGCCTAAATTAAAAATGTATGCAGTGAATTAAAATTTTGTTGGTTCTTTTTGTCTTTATTTATCAGAAAGCGTCCAATGTTATTAATAATTACTATCCTACAGATTGGCACTATCACGTCTGATGACTTTGCAGTCTTTGTGGTGAGCAATTCCTGAGCAAACCGGGTTTGAGTTTGTTTATTTTTATTTTCAGCTGCTTGTGTTTTAATTGGGTTTACGGTTTGTTTTTTTTGTATTTTAGTTGGGTAGTGGTGGACCTTCTTTAAAAAAGCAGACATTTTCCTTTGTTTTATGTTCTTCAATAAAGGATCAATGCATGGATATCTGTGTAGGTGCCTGCTCTCAGTGTTTGGAGAAAGGGAAACATGACAGCAGTCAATGTCCCAAGCCATGTAGTAGGGCCATGGCTAACCCCAATAGCAGGCCTGAAGCTAAACACACAAGCAGGTGCGAGGCTAACTCTGATAGTAATGTCAAGGCGAACCCCGATAGCAGGGTCGAAGCTAACCCAGATAGCAGCACCAAGGCTAACCCAACTGCAGTGCCGAAGCAAACCTTGTGTTAGCAGAGTAGCAGAGACTTGCCGAATTAGCGGAGCGGAAGCGGCTACCCATGTGAGCGGGTCAGCAGAGGCTAACCCTATTAACCAAGCAGCAAAAGCCTATCCCAATGTTTAGTGCAGTGCTTCAGGCCCCAAATAAATAGCATAGGAAGCCGCTACACATTCCACCAATGCATGCTGGAAACGTGCCCTTGAAAGTGGGCATGGGGGGAAGGGGGTTCCTTCCTGGAAGTAACAGTGGGGGTACTTGGAGAAGACCGTCAAAGGAAAGTGACTGTGGTACTGAAATATGCTTGTGTTTTGACCTTCTTAAACAAAGTATGGAAATATGCAAATGCATGATATTTAATTAAGATGCATGATATTTAAATAAGATATTTAGCTAGCTAATAAATAAAAAGACTATTTATCTAGTGCATTACAATAATCCAATAATTGTTCTAGAATTTGACTTGTTTTACTTAATGTTTCCATTGTATTTATATGTTTATGTTTAGGGATTTAGTATTTATAGGGGTTTAGGACCAACATTAGATTTCGATCAACCATTGTAGGTTGTATGAGCTCTCTTTGTTTCGGCCCTCGAGCCAGTGTTGCCTTCCCATAAGATTATTTTGGGAGGGGGGGTACATGGGATATGAGGGGCAACATTGGGCCCGGTGGGACAATTGAGGATCCGGAGGACACTGGGGAGTCCTCTGGGTCAGCCCAAGCTTGGGAAGGAGGTGCCTACTCCCGGGACACAGGGTTTTTCCAGGAGGGATGCTGCCCTTGCCGCCACCGCCGTGGTCAGTGAAGCAGTTACCGTGTGAATAGAGGTATTGGGTTTTTGTTTGGATTGGGTGGTTTGGTTTAGGGATTTAGTATTTATAGGGGTTTAGGACCGACATTAGATGTCGTTCAACCATTGTAGTAGGTTGTATGAGTTCTCTTTGTTTCGGCCCTCGAGCCAGTGTTTTCTGTTTTGAAAAATAAAGAAAGACAAACGAAGCATCATGCCTGGTTCCTGGGTGAGATACACACCACGATACAACGGTCATATGTTTGTTCATGTTTATGTTATGTTGATTATCTGTATGGGGGTTTAAAAGAAAAACATTATTAAAAGTATTGTTAAACAAGATGATTCCATTGTAACCTTGTAGTTTTAAGAAACAGATGAATTACCTTGAGCTGTGGACTCTTCAACAGTGGTTGCGTAATGTGGAGGTTTGAAGACTGGAGCATGGTCATTGATGTCCATGATCTTGATTTCAATCCCGAGCCTCATGTCCACTGTTTGACTGGAGGCATTTTTTGCTTCAAATGTTAACTGTGAACAGACAAACGACTCTGGTGATTCAGTTGCTGGAGGTATATTGTCATCAACATGCTGATGTTTTAAAGATTACCTACTTAAAGACATGCTTTTCTGAACATTTCAAAGCACACAGATACGCCTTATAGGAATAAAAGTATTTTGGATCAGTTTTACTCATGTTGAATGAAAAATGTGTGTTCCAATAGGGATTTCACGATTATAGATTTTGATGGCACAATTATCTTCTGGGAAATAATCACAGCTTCACAATTATCACGATTATTTTGCATGTATTCATTTCACACAATGTAGCTAGACAATCACATTCTTTAGAACGTTTTACATTTTATTTACTACTATAAAAAAATAACCCACACACAGAAGACTCATCATCTTGAATTGTAACCTCTGTACTTTTGTGGTATCCAAAATACTCCCCAATTTTTCCCCTCCCATTGTTTAGTATGGTCAAGTGAGCCATAATTCGCTGACTGTGTAAGCATGTCCTGCCCATCTGCTGATAGTCCTGTCATAGTCAACTTTTTTAAGAGCACCAACAGAAACACAGTTTTGAGGAGCCTTTGCAATTAATTAATTGTGCCATTTTAAATTGCAGCTAATCATGAAACCAGTTTGTAATGACATTCCTAGTTCCAAAACAACAGGCCGCGGGGTTGGGTTAACACACTATATTTTATTAAATTAAATATTCATTCTTTTAGTTGACCCTCATTACTACACAGCATTATGAGAGACAAGCCTCATGACTGGAATAAGTCAAAAGTGTGTTTTTGCTCACGTGGACGTTTTCTCTGCTGTTTTATTTCTTATGCGTGTGTGTGTTTGTCAGAAAATATGTCAAGATTTAGCCACCAATGTTGCGTTACAGCAGTTTGAAATTAGTTGTTTTCAGCCATTTGTTGTGTGCTTTAATGAAGGCTGTTAATGCTTTTCCAGAGAGGCATGGAATGTTTGCTCTGGCCCCTATTTGCCCAAGGACTTGTTCAAGCTTCAAGAGACAGTCAGCAAAGGCCCCTTTCCAGTGTTTATTTTGAGTTTGCTCAGAGTGAAGGCCCTCCAGAACTTCATATTTTAATTGTACCCTGAACAAGTCTAACAGACTGAAGGTCCTCTAGATTTGCTTCTGTGTATTTGCTCTGCTGAGTTGTGTGAAGTTGGTACGGCACCTTGAACTTGAAATATCTTTATTAAACTTCTATTTACTTCTACACTGTCTCCTGCTAGTGTGTCCACTCTAAATATGGCATGAAAATCACCTTGTGAATGCCTGTTTCAGCCCCTGATATTGTTAGTTCTCTAGCAAGATAATGTGTCTCCAGGACCATGGTGCAAATCAAGAACAATAGAGATACTCAAAATCACAAGTGCAGAGAGGATAAAAGAGAGTGCAAGGAAAGCTCAAGGAAGAAAACAACTGGACAAAACAACATTTAGTACAATCATCAAGAGCTAAAGCTAAAGTCTGAATGAATACAGGATTATGACAGATACTGTATTCTAGCAGCTGCAAGTTCCCTGTAAAAAAATGCAGAAGAGAGGTAGACAGCAAGCTGCTTCAGTGATTACCAGTATGAGGTGGGGATGAAAAAATAGTACCTTTAGGATCTGAAAGGTCTCATAGTCGACCTTCTTATGCACCGAAATATAGCCGGTGGTAGGATCAATGCTCAGGACGCCTTTGGGCTCTTCATCCACACCACTGCCATGGAGATTGAGCAGATAGCTCTTCTCGACATTAACCTGAAAAAAAAAATATATGGTCAATTTTAGCATATTTTTAATTATGCAAACTAATTCATTTATTTGCATTCTGTTTAAATTAAAGGATTACAAATAATATAATTTCAAATGAATTCATTGATATTTCACCTTGAGCTATTGATATGAAGTCCAGTTATTTCAGCAAAAATCATTTTTATTTAAATCACTTTTGATTAAAATGAAAAAACTTTACCCAAACTGTCCCATAAAGTATGCATTACAATTGTCAGTGCATGCTGCAGGTGTTCAACAAATGTTGGGGCTTTAGGTTAGCATTGTGTGGACGCTGAGAGGGCACCTCAACAGATTTCCTTCAGGCAAATGTTCTTCATTACTCATTTACAAATGTAATGATGGGGTCTGCTGTGACAGTGATGGTTAATAATGTGATACTCACTTTGTCCAGTAGGTATGGGAATTTGCCCTCGTATTCCTCCTCAATAGCGAAGCTGTCAATGATCCATGATCTCTTCTGCCTTGTGTTACTTTGGGCTAACAACAATGTTGCAGAAAAAACACACTAGAGGGCACAGAGAGAGGGCAGTTATACTGAGTGATGGGGAAGGGGAAGGCCACTCCATTCAATCAGATAGAGAGAGAGAAAGTAAAGTTATACTGAGTGATTAGGGTTGAGGAGGGCCACCATATTTTCCCTAAAGAGTGGACAGTTATACTGAGTGATGTGGGAAGGCGAACACTCTACCCATTGATGGAATTTCAAAACAAATTCAAACAATGGCTGAACATCTGAAACCTATGTTCTCCTCATCTGCTCGCAAAATATAGACTATTTTTTTTACAAACAAAACAAATCTTTAAACTATTTGCTGCTTCTATTTATTCTAATGTTTGCTAGCAGAAAGACACATTAATTATCACACACTGAGAAAATGACTTCCACAAATAACACACTGATTTACTGAACAAAAAATCACAATTTACTGTATAATGTTATTGGCATTATTTTTATTACATGGATGTAGAAAAAATGGCTCACAGCATTTTCAAAGATTATTATGACTTTTGCAAAGTACTGTAAAGAGGTAAAGTCTGTCTCTGGCCCAGTCTCCCAATACTGAAATGAATGTTAGTCAGGACAAAAACACTCATTAAAATAATAACAATTACCCATCAAACATCTAGCAGCATTGATAAAGCTGAAAAGATTAAATTGTTTCTTAAATAGTTGAGGTAATAATAATAATAATATTTTATTTCCGGGTGCCTTTCAAAACCCAAGGTCACCTTACATACAGAAAAACGGACAATCAAAACAATAAATTACAATAAGTTAAAACAGCGAAGCAGCATGTAAAATCTGAATTTAAAGAGAGTAGACTGTTTTGAACAGGTGTGTTTTGAGCTCTGGCTTAAATGTGAAAAGGGAATCAGTGTTCCTTAAGGCTGGAGGAAGTGAGTTCCAGAGCCGAGGAGTGGAGCGACTGAAAGCTTTGTACCCCATGGTAGTGAGACGGGCAGGGGGAACAATAAGATGAGTGGCAGATGATGACCTGAGAGAGCGAGAAGGAGTGGCAATATGGAGCAAATCACACAGATAGGGGAGGGCGAGGTTATGGATGCACTTAAATGTGAGCAATAGGATTTTAAAGTCTATCCTAGCTTCTATGGGCAACCAGTGGAGCTGTTGGAGAACCAGGGTGATGTAATGACTTACAGGAGTATGAGTTATGACACGAGCTGCAGAGTTCTGTAGAAGTTGAAGTTTATGAAGGGACGTTTTGGGGAGCCCAATTAAGAGGGAGTTACAGTAATCAATTCAGGAAGTGATGAGACTACTCACAAGATGACTGAAATGAGAGTGTACTGTCCAATATGACACCTAGACTCTTTACCTGAGGGGAAGGATGGATGAGGGAGCTACCTATATCAATAGGTAAACTGTGAGATTTGGTTAGAGTGGAGGGTGTACCAGTTTCTGTACTGTGATAGGGGAAAACCAGACTGAAATTGTTCATAGTGATTATAGTCATTGAGGTGTG
>JBBMFX010319902.1:0-18882 GCA_037832545.1 Rhabdalestes septentrionalis
CAGACTGAATTTCTTTGGGAATTTTTTGGGGCTGCTTATCAACCACCCAGACTATCCTGCATTGCAGCCTTTCATCAGTTTTTCTCTTCCATCCATGCCCAGGGAGATTAGCTGCAGTGCCATGGGTCGCAAACTTCTAGATAATGTTGTGCACTGTGGAGAAAGGCACATCTAGATCTCTGGAGATGGACTTGTAACCTTGAAATTGTTGATATTTTGAACACAAATTTGGTTCTCAGGTCCTCACACAGTTCTTTTTTCCTATTTATGTTGTCCATGCTTAGTGTGGCACATACAGTTATACAATGCAAGGATTAAGTGAACTTCGTTCCTTTTTATCTGCTATCAGATGTGATATTTATATTGCCCACTTGCCCCAGGTGAGTTTATAGTAGCATCACATGCTGGAAACAATCTTTTTACCCACAATTATGAAAGGATGCCCTTAATTTTGTCCAGCCCATTTTTGGAGTTTTGTGTGATAATTTGCTTTTTTCCCTCCTGTTTTTGTTTTGTTCCAATGCACCCAAAGGGAATACACATGTGGATAGCAAATCATGTGCTAATTCAATAGTTTTCTGTGAGAAATATTTGATTTTCTGGAAAAATTTCAGGGGTACCAACAATTTTGTCCACGTGTGTATATGGATGCCTGACGCTTTGGGATATGGAAGAGTCGACAATGCGCACACACGCTGCTTCTTTCATAAGCAGGAGCGAGCAGCAGCGCATTAAAAAAAAAAAAAAAAATTATCATGTGAAGTAGAGTTTAGATTCTCTGCACGAACCCAAAACAGACCAAGCCCGCGGGTCAAGTTGGTCCGATATTTCCTGACGCTGTCCTTGGGCCGGGCCAGGTCAGGCCGTGACCAAGCATTTGATTTTTTTAACCATTACTTAATTAGCCTATTTGGTTGAGGAGATATGCCAAATTTATAAATGTATGAATATTTTACCAAAGTTAAATTGCTGCGTGTCATGCGCAGCAGTGCTCCAGCTCCTGACACTGGCACACATTCCGCCGGTCCTGCTGTGCTGTACTGTGTAGAGCTTAAAGTGTAAAAACGAGAGAATTAACTTTGAGCAAGTTTGGAGGAAAGTCGGATGTATGGAACGATTTCCAGCAAGTCGTGGGCAGGGACAACATATGTGTCTGGTGTATTTCCTATAAACTCTGTCTGCCGCTGTTTTTAGTTAGACTGACCTCACGCTCGGCTGCTTTCTCCCTTCAGCTGGAGAAAAAAGTGTCGGGTTTAAATCGGGCTCGGGCCAATAATTACAGTTAATGTGTCGGGCCGGGCTGAGCTCGGGCACACGGTGGACGAGCTCGGGTCGGGTCTCATTTTCTGGGCCCGATCTAAACTCTAATGTGGAGGAAAACTTTATGGAGTCCTCGAAATATAAAATTAAAATGTATATCACAAACATCACACCATGATTATTTGTAATATATATATAATGCTTGCAAAACTAAGTTGACTGGAGAAATCACTGATTATTAATAACAAGTAACTGACTGGGCTTTGGGAGGATTCCGTCCATCCCTTCACCTCACGCACAAGCAAATCAGTTTCTTCAATGAAGAATCTTTCCTGACAATTCGGCCATGATTATACACAGCACGCCATGGAACATGCGCTGGGTATTTAAAGGGAGTGAAAGTGTGAAATCTGATTGGTTTATTGCAGGCTACGCCCCAAACACACCCACGACTAATTTACTAATTTTACAACCCATTTGAACTATGCGCCAGGCGCGATGTTAATTTTTTCTATAGGCACTATAGTGTTTTGCAAGTGTTTCCCTCCTCATCCTCCATCACCCTGAGCAAACCTTATCATTTTCTGTGGACATTATGTTAATTCTTTACTTAAAAAATAAGCAAGACATTAAATTTAACTGGTATTTAAGATTCACTCATACATAAAATATTATTTGTTAGAATAAGAGGATTGCTCTGAAGACATGCATTAGAATGTTCACATTAGTATCAGATCACAGGGGACCAAAACTGTGAATATCATAATAAGATAATTTTACCTGTAATTTCCTTCACTGTCTTAAAATATTCCAGTTTTGCAGGGTCCATTTTAGGTGTTTTTGTATAGGGGTCCCTGGAAAAGAACACTTACTTAATTTTGGTAAATGTTTAATCTGTTCATGATCTACAAGATTAAATAAACAAATTAGTTTCTTACCCATGTAACGTAGTTTCAATTATTGAGATGTCACCATTTATCTTGGTGCAGTTTTTAAAGGTATCAATGTTAGTTGCATTGACTGTCATGACACCAGCAAGTTGCCCCATTCCAAGTCCATCACAAACTACATAAAATTATTTGTATAGTTTGGCAAAGAAACATATATTTGTTTAGTATTGCATGGTATTGTCAAATATACTTACCTTTAATCTAATAATCAGAATTAAAATTACATAATATACTGTTTAAATAATGTTTTTGGGTAGCTGTATAATACAAGCCATTGAACAAATACATCAGTCAGTTGATATTCACCTTTTGGACAGGGCCCATTACAGCTCTTACACTTTCTAATTCCATTCTCCTCCACTTCATTTGTGTTATCACTGCAGGTGCGGACACAAGCTCCATGATCTGTCACTACATAATTGTCTGAAACAGGCAGAATGGCTCAAAATAAACATGCCCATTTATGTTTTTATATAATTTTAATCTAATACGGAATAAATCTAATCTACAAAATATACTTAACCATGGTAAATCAGAACAATTTCAGTAATTGTAAAAAGAGACCACTTTTCTGCTAATTTAATGCTCCAATAAAATATCCAAGTTTAATTGCTGAATTTAACTTATATATCAAACTAACCAAAACTTCAAAAACAATTTTAGATTTGAACACTTACGGGGGCAGTTCTTCACACAGGTAGCTCCAAAACTAAATTTCCCCTCTGGGTTTATGACAAACTGATGAGCACTAAGATCATACAGTGTTAGACGAGGACACGTGTCTTTACATGTTCCGTCATCACTGAAATCTCTGCAAGCCTTAACAGTACATAAAACAAACATAGAATACTGGAATAATAATAATAACTTAAAAATGTGTTTGATTGATGAACTTTACAGGACAGGAACTTTAAAGGTCAGGATATTTACCAGGCAGTCTGTAGCTCTAGGTCCAGTGCACCCTGCAGCACAGTGTTCATTACAGCAGTCACTGGGCTTGGGTCCCTTGCATCTATGTGAACATTGCTCTGCACATTTAAGTCTAGTCACTGAGAAAGAAAAAGGAAGCAAAGAAATGCTTATCTAAACATTTCCCCAAATGTGTAGAAATCAAATGTGTATAAAAAAAAATATCTTAACAGATTTGGCAGTTTTCTGGTCCTGTCGCCCAACATGATCCATTATGGCAACCTGTATCACACTGTTTACCTAAAGATGATATAATTAAAAAGAAGGTGTTGCATCAACTGGTGTTTTACAGTATAAGCAGACTTCATATCATATCCATCCAGTTTCAAACTTGACAAGCTTGCAGTTTATTGTATAATGTTCAAATTTTACATCAGTAAAATATAATCCTTTATATTGGTGTGCCTGTGACTAGATCTAAAAAGTAGAACGAAACATATTCAGACTCTCTGGTGGATCTGATCTAAACATCAGAGGCTTCTGCACAAGTTTATACAATTTTAATGCCTCTTGTGTTTTAAAGCAAAATGGGGACATAAAAATGATTATTTTTAAGTTCATTTAAAATTTTAAAGATTAAAAGTATTTAAATTCTTTCCTAAATTGTTAATGTAACTTGTACGAAAAACTTTGCAGTGCTTTAAAATTTTCACCAGTGATTTTAGATCATATGAGTAAAAAAGAATGTGTGAACTTACATTCAGGGTTAGTGCTTCCTAATATATTTATCATACCGTCTTTGCCCACAATGTCTTGCCATTGAATTGTCTCTATGTTACAGAGCCACGGGTTATGGGCAATCTTTACACCTCCTTTCAGAATCTCTGTGATAAAGGAGAAAATGTATAGAAGCAACCTCTGGTTAGGATGAGTGATTTTAGAAAGGCAAATATTTAGGGGACAGAAAATAGGACACTTGGGGCCCTGTGATCAGTAAGTCATGGGCTTGAGATGTTAAAATGTATTTTTTTTGTGTGTAAATTGCCTAAAATGTAATGTATAACACAGTTGGCCATTTACACAAATTTATAATAACTTTGTCAAAAATATACTTGTTTATTATAATACTACATTATTGTGTTTACTGAATCATTCTAACACAAAAATATTTAAATAAATTGTTAGCGAAGTGAAATGGAAAAATTAAGGACATTGGTGTTAATGCAGCTGTGACACATAATTTCCTTTAAGAGGTCCAGTCAATTAACCATTGGGATGTTGTTGTGAATACTGCTATGGCAGCATCTTTCAGACATTGACATAAGTGCACTGTGTTAAATCTGCTACTTCATGCCACCTGAACATCACCTGTAGTTATGTCTAAGTATTGGTGACTGAAACCAGCAGTTATTATTTTTTGGTTGTATTATAGTTTCTGTGCTCCAGCTTCACATGACATCTATAGGAGTATGCTATTTGCTTATGAAAAAACGTTAAACAAAATAGATATGGGTGCAGTCAGATTGACTCTACTTACCTCTCAGGTTTCTCAGTGAAAGTTCCCTCAGTCCATTTGAGATGTTAAGAGAAGAGCTATTTCCATCATAGTTGGCCACAACAGCCAGGGCATGTTTTCCTTCATAAAGGTAGTGTCCCCGAATTAGAACTAGGTTTTCCAAGGGTATTATACTCACATAATTGATTGCTATAAGGACATAACCACCAACTTCTTCAATGCTCTGTAGTGAAACAAAGTAATGAATATTTTACTAATTCTTGCTAAGAACAAAAAAACTAAGTCCAGTCAATTTATTCAATGTTAACTGTGGAACACACCCTGAGGAAAGAAAGGTCATAGTTCTCTCGTATATGTGTGATTTCCAGATTCTCCAGGACCACGGTACAGTTACTGTACATCCTCACTAGTGCCCTGTAGTGGTCGTCTGCCTGAGCCAGAAGATTTAATTTGTTGCTCGTTCCTTGGCATACTGTTAGGAAAGATGCAAAGAAACCTGTTCTGTAAAAAGTTATACATTTTCAGAGGAAACACCACAGAAAAAACAAAAGTTTTTTGGTAATAAACAAAACAGGAAACAGCATTTGAGATTAATCTTAACCAATACAGACTAGTGTGATCTGGGGGATGCTCTGTATTACTGAAGTATATTTTTTCTTTAAGAGTATTTTTTTGTACCACTTTACTGAAGGACAGCATTTGTTAGGCTATATGACGACCATCTACATCAACTAATAAAAATCTGTATAAATACTTAGGAAGCCCATGAAGCCCAACAAGCCTCAGTTATTATAAAGACTGTTTTTGTCCATTTTGGTCTCAGTACACTTGAACAAGTTTTATGAAAACTAACTGGAATAAGCCTTTGTGAATAATTATGGTTATTCCAACAAGTGTCATAAAAGCTGAAGAAATGCTTAAGAATGAAAGTTAATTGAACTGCCCGACAATATATCATTATTGAAATTAAGTTACTTAAATGTAGCTTTTATAAACTTTTGCAAAACTTTTAATGTAATTATATTATTTAATTATTGCTTAATTATAAGCACAATGCTGTTTGCAATGTAAAATGGTCATTCAATTTTTCTCTCATTAGATGTGGATCTTTTCATGCTGTCACAGACGGGGTCTGGGAAGGGAAAGGGGCGGACACCATGGTACATTCACAGACTCATATTTATTAGACAACTACACCAAACCAAAAAACAATATACACAACACATTTAACTTAAAACAGGAACATGGAACAGACAGACTGACAAGGGGAATACAGGCGTGGGACCCGTACTCCTCAAACGAACAAAATAATATAAACAGGAAACCCGGCATGAGAACACCTCAGACGGCCGGGGTTAATGTGGAGCTGGACGGGAGGTGCAGGGGAAGTGCACCTGATACAGGGCAAAATGGGAGGAACACGAGTCTAGGGAAAAAGAACAGAGACCATTAGTAAACCAAAACAACGAGGAACAGGAACGTTGCAAACGTGAACAAGGCAGAACAGGAACGTGGTGGGAACGAGAACGGGACAGAACAGGAACGAGGCTGGACGGGAACGAGACTGAACAGGAACGTGGCAGAACGGGGATGAGATACAGACAGGAATGATACCGGTACAGGGCAGAGCACACGATAGACAGGGAGAGACCAGAAACGAGGACAAGACAGATACATGAGAGTGAAACCAAGACAAACTCGGGAAATGTGAATACATAGCACGGGACTTAAAGGAAGACAGACAGGGAGACATGGCTACGTGGAACTGGGACCATGGAGAACGGGACAGGGAAGACATGAAATGAAACGTGAATACATGAAACAGAGATTGTGGAGAACAGGGCAGGGAAAACAGAAACGTGAACACATGGAATGAGGACCGTGGGAAACAGGACAAGGAAGACACGAACAGAAACGTGACAACATGAAACAGGAACCATGGAAGACACAGGGAAAATAGAAACATGAAACAGGGGTTACAAACACAACCAAGACAGGAACGTGACGACACAAGAAACAAAGAAAAAAAAAACCAGAATTCAGGACTTGGGGCAGGGCTTTCCTCACTCACATCGAGGACTGAAGCATGCGGGGACAGGAAACGAGACTGAGGAACACAGATCTGAAACAAACAGAAACATGAACATGAACGTGGAACATAACAGACATGAAACGAGGACTGACCTGATGGAAGGACACACAGAACAGGGGCCTGAGATCCGAGTTCCTCACAGAGAAAAAACAAAACAGAACAGGGACATGAACAGGAACGGGAACCAGGAACGAGAACCAGGAACGAGAACGGGGACATGCTCTAGTCGAGAGCTATGCTCTCCTCAAAAAGGTCAAGGGACACGCTAGCCTCAGACAAGCAGAGAGCATCTAACACCTCAAGACGTCAAAGGAATCGAGCTTCTCCTTGAAGACGTTGAGGGTCTTAAGCTCCACTTTGAGTGTCGAGGAAACAAGACTCTTCCTCGGAAACACAGAGGAGGTGAGCTTCTCCTTCGAGACCCCAAGGGGACCAAGCTTCTCCTCCGGCCATCGAGGGCATTATACGAGGATACAGGGACTGACGCCGACCGTGATCCACACAAGATGTGAACTCTGGAGGAATCCGGATCTGGAAAACAGAACGAGAAACACAGGGAAACAGAGAAACTGACAGACACGAGGACCGAGATCCGAGCTCTACAGGGAAACCCTATACATAATAACAGGGACATTGAACATAAACAGGAACCAGGAACGTGAACATGGAAAAGCTTTAGTCGAGCACTGCACTCTCCTCGAAAACGTCGAGGGAATTAAGCTCCATTTCGAGTGTCGAGGACTTGAGGTTCTTCCTCGGAAACATCAAGAACACGAAGCTTCTCTTTGGTGACGCCTATGGAGCACCAAGCTTCTCCTCGGGCCGTCGAGGGAACGAGACAGGGATACAGGGCTTTGATGCCGACCGTGCGCCACGCGTAACACCACACAGGGAGAGACCAAAACAATCGAGAACATGGAACCAGGCGAGAGAGAGACAGGACAATGTGGGCACAGAACATGAAGAGACAAACGTGAACGGGGAAACGGGAACAGACTGTGCAACAAGAGAACAGGACAGGACAGAGAGAAAAAACACAACATGGACATGGAGGTACGACAAAGAATGCAACAAATGAAACCTCAGCGATCCTAGAGAAAGGGAAACGGGCCAGGCATGGATGGGACGGTGCAGCCATCACACATGCACAGTCAATCTGACTACATCCTATCTGCTCCAAAAAACAGAAAGTTATGTCTTTCACCAAAAGGTGTGTACACTTTAATGGGAGTTTATCCAATTTAATTGAAACATTTTCATTATAGGACAAGAACTTTTTATGTTCATTCTATAATAAAATGATTAAACTGACTCACTTAACAGTCACATCCAAAACCTGTTTCTCTTAGTCACTTTTTTACATTGTGTGGGTGCTGCTGGTTGCACTTACTCTTTCGAAATCCAGCTGTAGAAATGCATGATCATACTGATAAGACTGTTACAGTGAATGAAACCAAAGCAGATTACCTAACCCTGGATTAACTCACAGTCCTTAGTTTAACATTGTTAATATACAAGTTATAAAAATTCCTTTGTTTTAGTAACAATTAATTTTCAAATGACAGTAAATTAGACAGCACCAATACCATTGCCAATTTGCTTTAGAACAAAGACTCACATGATCTTAAGACAGGAAATGTTCAGATGAGTGTTCAAATGGGGTGAAATCTTTAGGTTTCACTCAGTGGCCGCATGAGAGAATATTATGCACTGTGCTGAGATTCAGCTGCTGTGCCTTGGGGAAAATCTAGATGTGAGGATGTGACTGAACAAGTTGGTCTTAAAAAAACATTAATAGGTAAATCTCTCACATTCCACTGTGACATGCTTTCTTTTCAGCCAGTAGGAAATACAGCATTCAGTTGTATCATAGCAGTTTGTGAATAAATTGTAATAAATGCGGTTGATACATTTTTTGTGTCCCCTTAAATAGGAGTTGGTATTATTGTGAAATGTTTTATTTTGGCCCTCAATTTATTTTATCCCTCATATCCTTCACTAAAGTACAGTAGCCCTGTTGGATCTTTACAAAGATCTTTGCTGGATTTTGGTATTTCCTCTCATCCAAAATATAATTTAACTGGCTGTTTCACAAGACTTTGAATTAATATTACCAACAAAATAGATTTGACATTAACTAGTCAAGATGTGACAGAACAACAGAATTTAATTTAAGGGGTTTAACAAAGGTATTGCATTAAGATTTCAGATATGACACTCTCTCCACTTTCAAATGCTCGATGGTAATTGGACATGTGATTGACAAGCAGTTTCATAGCCAGATGTGGCCTGTTCCCTGATTATTCCATTAGTGTATGAAAGGTAGGAGTAGATGTAAAGCTCTGAATTTGGTAGCTGAAAGATGTGTCAGTGTATGTGAAGGAGCTTCCAGGAATGATTTTTTTTAAAAGTCTCCCTACTTTTTCAAAGGCTCAAAAGTATTTGGACAAATGAATTTAATTTAAATACATGTATTCTTTTAATACTTTGATGAAAATGTTATGCAGTCAATGATTAGCTGTATTCTGGAACACAATGCAGTTCTCTGTCAGTCTTTCTGCTTTTAGTTTTGTCTCAAGTAACTGACATGCTGCTCGGTTGAGTTTAAAGAATAACACATTTCGATACCTTGAGAAATCTTGAGTTGCTTTCACCATAGTAAAGCAGAGTAAAGCCCTATAAACTTCAGAATCCATGCTGATACTTCTGTCAGTAGTCACATCATCAATTAACACCAGTGACCTAGTTCCCATGGCAGCCATGAATGCCCATGCCATAACACTATATTAGACAGACGATGAGGTATGTTATGGATCATGTGCAAGATTTAGCTATCTCTGTGATATTTCTGATTCCTTTCGCTTTTTCAGCTTTAGACCTCATGTTGAGTTCCAGTAAATAACAACTAAATATGGTCCTTTAAATCAATACCAGATCTTTTACCTGCTTAACCTGCCATGGACTACGATAGAACCTGCCATGTCTGGTCATGAAACTGCTTGTCAGTAACATATACAATTGCAATTGAGCCTGGAGTAAAACAGTGGTACTTTCAGTTGTAATTTCAAAAATGTGGTACCTTTACTTAACCTCTTAAATTTAAGCTGAAAGTCTGTCAGTACAGCACATCCTTATTAATCCAAAATCCATCATGGTGGTATACAGAAAGAGATTCACAAAAATTGCATCAATGTCCCAATGCTTACGGACCTAGCTGTACATGACATTTATTATGGTGTACCACAAGGTTCTGTACTGGGTCCTCTCTTTTTCTCCTTGTATATTTTGCCATTCGAGAAAATTATTATGTAGCATTAAGTAAGTTCAGCATTTAGTGTTCAAGTAGCTGGGGTGCAGGAAGGCTGTTTGCGTTGTCACAGAGACACACAGCTCAGAGAATGAATCAAAAATCTCTGTTCAGCACAAAAGTTGCATGCTAACTTATCCTGTCACTCTCACATTTTGACTGTGTCTAGCCCCACTCACGGAAATGACTAGACCACATATATTTAATTATTAAAATATTTGAATTTTTCCAGTAAGGAGAAGCAGCTCCAAAGAGCTCCAAATTTCCAGACGAAATGCGAAGTGTGATTATGGGGTTGCTATATTAACTGTGGTTGTTACTATGTGTTTGCTAAGGTGTTGTTCATTTGTTACTATGGCACTGCAGTTGTTGACTAACCAATAGCTATCTGGTTTCTATTGCAACTAGTGGTTGATATGCATTGCTATGTGGTTGCTAGTCTGTTCTTAGTGGCTGCTAATGTGTTGATAGGTGGCTACTATGGTTTCACAGCTGATATTAAGTATTAAGATTATTTTAAAATAATCAGGGTCCGGTTTCTTGAAAGCTTCTTATCGCTAAGTAGGTCTTAATTTCACATTAACTTTTAACTTTATGGGATGGTTCTCAAATTGTTCATACACTAAGTATATCTTATGTACGTCCCACATTCGTAAGGTTGGTCCGGACCACTCTTTAGCTGTCTCTTAGCGTAGTTTCAGCTCAAGACGCTAGTGACCGCCACTGAGCAGCAGTCTTTAGAAATCAGCAGTGTATGCAAGTCAAATAATGGCATGTTATTAATGTTGCATCAATGATGGAATATAGTCCAGACATATTTAAGAATTTTACCAGTTCCTCGCTACAACGGCATGGTGACAGTTTGTGTGATGTGCTGTAGTGAGGTTGGGTTGGTAAGGACGCGTATTCCAGACGCGGTGGAGTACTGAGGTCTTCAGGCTCGGTGCTGCCAGGAGAGGAGGGTGCTTCAGGCATAGGTGGTTCTACACGGGGGCCAGGTGGGGGGGCATGGCCCCCCTAGAATTGCTCCTTATGACCCCCTGTCCTGAACAGCAAAATATATGAGTATAAATTTCTTATCGCAACATACGCTGGCTTGAAGAACGGAGTGTGTTCTAGATGGACTTCTTAAAGTGCTGCAAATGCGCGCTGCATGCCCCCACGCCTAATTGTGCCATTTTCCGTACATCCTGCTATCGTGTTTGTCTCTCTGTTTCTCTCTCTCTCTCTCTGTGCGCCACTAAGTATGGCTGACATTTACAAAAAAAAATCTTGGTAATAATTTCATTGTAATATTTACTAAGGAATTCCTCGAGTAAAGTTCACTTACTAGTATGAATTGTTAAGTCAACAATACCCAAGTAGATTTTTACAACCAATTTTGTTTCTCAAAAACAAAATATACATAGCTTTTGCAAGTATATTTACTCCAGACTACCTTTGTATGTAGTTACAAAACTGAAGAACTGCAGGCGGGATTCGAACTCCCATCTTCCGATTGCAAGGCCAACGCCCTTACCACTAGCGCCAGCTGGCTGCCCCATGTCATGGATTGCAGAATCATATGAACTGGAAAATCGATTCCCAAGCAATCGATGTCTCCTGTAACGTCACGCGTAAGGGGCCACGAATTAAGAAGCTTCCTAAGGGATGGTTCGAGAAACACACTTGGAAATGTAAACTACTTAGGTAAGATATATCTTAGAAAATCTTCTTAGTGCGCTAAGAGTGTTCATTATCGAGAAACAGGGCCTTGACCTTTACAGTATCCAGGGCAATCCTGCCAAGTTTCTTAACCTTACCAAGAACATGAACAATGTGGAACTGTACTCCACATGTCATTATTTGATCTTCCAGCCTCCCACATGCACCCCATGCTGACAAATAAGACAGTGACCAAAAGAAGGCCATCAAGATCCCATGCCCCACTGCTTTATCTTTGTACAATGAGCACGTGGGAGGTGAGGACTTCACTTAATTGGATTCCAAACATCATTATGTAAGTATAATAATGGCTTTGTTTTTATTCTGTGAATCATTCATTTGAATACATTTGATCATTCATTGTTATTGTTAAGATGTGTCAGCACTATTGTTGGCAAACTTGTAGCTAAAGGCTGCAGAGCAGGGGATAAATCAACTTCTAAACAGAGAGTTGAGCCTCATGACAAGATTGAATAAACATGCATTAGTTTGAGAGTTTAACTGAATCTGACATTTTTTTCAAGTAGATTTTTCTGTTGTTTTAATCTCTTTCTCTTGCTCCACCCATTTTCAGCCATCCTGGTAATAGGTTGTGCTCCATTGTGTTGCTCCCATGCATTCCAACCGTTTTCAAACATTTATACATGTATATTGTTTTAGTGGGAATAGCAACATTTTTGCCATAAAATAAATGTTTGAGTTCTTCTCTCTACTTAGTACATGCCACTTTTTAGACAACCTCTAAAAATGGCTTTTTTAACTGGTCATTGAAAAAAATGTGGAGCGCGAAGGTGACAGTGTATCAGTGATTTGAGGTGTCTGTAGAGTTTGTAGGTTCATATCTGGCTGATGGAAAAAAGTTTGTCAAACATATTAGCACACTTCTCATTGTGAAGAAATATTGGTACCCCTGACTTTTTGACCATTGTTTTATATTAACTGTCACCAGTGAAACTGTAGTAACCACCTAGCAACACCATAGCAACAACCTATTAACAACCACAGCAATACCAACCGCATAGTCAAAATTCACATTTTCTTAAGGAAATGCAATGTAGATTAAGAATAAGTAGTATTAAGGTTTTCTGTGTAACTTCCCAAAGGGTCAAATGTTGATGTCATTTTTCTATTGTTAAGAGTACAGTCTTGTATGACACTGATCCTTTTGCCATTGTCACATTTATTTCAGAGTAGCTGTCAAGTCCAACGAGCCAACTGTTTTATGTTGTTTGGTTAATATGCCCTAACTTTGACATTACCACCAGGAAGGCAGTTAACCTGTCACAAGTAATGGTACACAAATACCTAAGAATCTGGATTGTCAAGACTTTGCCTCTCTCTGGGAGCGCGAGAGAGCACTTCATCTTGCCAGTTTTCTATCATATTTTGACATTTATGCCTGGGTAATAATTATGAAAACATCATTTTTGTATATTTTAGCTCAGCCTTTAATATTTTTTTCGTATTTTTAAGAGGAAAGGAATGGTTATTTCAACACTGTGGAATTTGTCACTTTGTCCCTTTGGTACAACATTTCTTCTTAACTATGTTCAGCACTTTTTCTTAAAAATAAATCACAATGAATCACAATGAAACTAAGTGTTTATTTAAAGAGATGTTTAAACAAGTGAGTTTTTAATCAAAATACTCTAAACAAATATCAACAATTGACTAAAGTCTCAGACCCATATAACTACACATTGTACCATACCAAACAAACTTCTATACATATTGAATGAAATGCATTGTTAAGAATAACAGGTGTCTCCACCCCTTACACCTATCTCTCTGATGAAGAGTGTGTATCAATATGTGCTTGTGCTTTAATCCTTTACTTTTTCTTTTGGTGGCAATGGCTTGTGTCCTTCGGCCAGTCAGACACTTAATATGTAGGAATATTGGTGCCAAAGGGAACCAAAAAGTGTACTTATGATTATTAGCTACAGAAAAATAAGCAGGCTTTTAGCAGTGAAACTGTAAATAGTATGACTAACACATACACACAAACATTCTCCCTATACACTCACAAACAAACATATATAAGCATTCTTCCAGCATTGAATCTCTTGATACACTATTGTCACCAACAATGAGAGGCATGTGAACAAATTGCAGGCTAACCAAATTGAGACAAATGAAATTTTCAGTGTCTTAAACTCAATTAAGAAACTTCACATTGAGGTTCTGTATGCAGACAACTGACAAAGGGATAAAGGGATATATTTATTGTGTGCAAGCAGCTGGCAGTGATGCACTGATTTACCTGGCAGACAGGGTCAGGTCAAAAAATGGACAATGTAGCATTAAAAATAACTTACAAAAAAAATGTGGGTCAGACTGGTTTTGAATAATTGATTGCAAATATATTTGGGGGTTGGGTGGGGAGAGCTGGTGCTCTTAAAGGTTTGGGAGTGTCCATGAAAAAATGGCCCACACATCGCTAGTGCAAACACTAAACTCATGGTCATATTTCAGAGTCATAGAATGAGGTGTGCTATCTCAGTGTCTCTAATACCATGTTATTGTTTACAAAATATCTTCTTTAACAAATTCTTTATGAAATGAGAATAGATTCTTTCTTCCTTTCATCTACCCCAAAAATATTTGTGCCAGTAGCATCATTTAATATTTGGAAGACACTGCTCACTTGTAAAGGTTTTACATGAACAAATTCATTCTATATTTCCCATCTAATATCTTAAATAAAGTGTTTTTGTATTTTGCTGACTTTAAAAAAATTTGCTGTGTGGGCATGAACTCCAACCCACCACATATTAATTACAACTCCACAAATAACATATTAATCCTGATAAAGTGATATGTTATTTCTGGAGATATATAGGATTTTGTAGGTTATTTGTGTGGTTTCAATGAATTCAAAATTTACATTATGCAAATGAATCATACAGCCATAAGAAATATCTGATATGCTAAAACAGACCTGATGAGGAGGTGAGTAGATCATTGTTGGAAAAATTACTAGAAAGCAACTCATTTGTTAACCTTTTTTGGTGATTTGAGAATCTATAGTACTTGATGCCACCCCATAGAAATGTATACATTACTTCCAGGCAACATATTTTTTGTCTGCTTTCCCACTGAAATATTTTTTTCTGCTCAACCCACTGACAACATTCTCCTACTGTATTTCATTACTGATCTACTTCCCTCATAATAAATAGAAACCTACTTACAAGTAAGCTTTAATGTTATACAGTTGTTAAACAGGATAGCTTCTTCATTTATCAGGACCTAATTAATCAATAATTTGCTTTATTCAACTTTGGGTACAAAACAAAATACTACACCTGTAAACTTCACCTGCTTAAAGGGTGATTTTTAATGGCATCTGTCATTATTAATAATTAAAAATAAAATGTAAAAAGCTAAAAATCTGTGAACCATAAAATTCCATTTGGATGCAATTTTATAGACTAAACAAGATAGAGACTCCTCTGTGTCCTTCCCTTGGGATATGAAAGCATTTAGTGAGGATACGAATTAATGGAGCATGTTCATATCTTTAAACAAATCAATAGGATATAAGCTTTTAAAGGGTAACAAACACCATATCAATATTGCCATAAGGAGAGAAGGTTAAGGGCATTTATGCTGTTGTTGTAAACGGACGACTGAACATTCAACCCAATGGCTGTTTCAGTGTAATTGGTTGATAACATTTTTTAGCTCGCAGAAAACAAAATTACTTTTTATTGAAAGGTATGTTTACTGAAATGTAAGATTACATATTTTTTGGAGTCTATGAAATTAAAATTTTAAAGGTTTACAGACTGGAATGTCAATTTTGTTTAAACTGTTTTATCAAAATGCAGCTGGTTTGAGAAATATTACACATTACATATAGCACATAAAAGGCCACCATCAGCAATACAGTAGGAATTCAGTTATTGTAAGTGGTTGCAGACTTTTGGCTGCAGATTATCATTTAATTTATACTAATACATTTAAACTCAAATGTTTATGTTCATTTTTTTAAATTAATTTATGACATTCTATTTGTTTTTTTAGATTTCTCTTTTGAAATTAAAGTTTAATGGTTTGTTTTATCACTTCCTAGATTTTTTATTTTACTGTGATTGTTTATCTCAGCTGTTTGTAATCTCTTTAAACTGCATAAAATTTTGCTAGCTTCTTGGCTGTGTGTAAAGCATTGTAACTAAATAGCTGTGTTTATATGCTCTTTCTTTAATGAAAAATGTCGGAACAACTTCTGTCATCTGTGTACACAGACCATCACAGCACATGGGGACTTTGACATCCTTGTCACGGCTAATTTGATAATCTAAAAATAATAAAAATTACGAAATTTTTGTTACAATTCATAGACAGTCAAAAAGGTTAAAAAGTCATTAAAATAGCTTTCTGTTTTTTTGTAGCTCTATACCAAATACTACAAAACAGTTGTTTCAACAGAATTTCTGATGCTTTCGTTGCTCATTTACTATTTGCTTCAATCTATCATTTCCTTAGAATACAGACATTCTGCACATTACACAAGCACAGCATTGATATATTGTAGGCCTATTGTAACTAACTATATTTGAATAATAATGCCTTATTTATACAAATTGAATGAATACATACATTCTTGTGAAATCTTGACAATGTTATTATTTAGTCAAGGAATAGTCAGGGCTTGACTATACTTGTCTTAGTGATAATCCTGAATGATCATGAAATTCTGGGCACAGTTCCAAATGTACACTTTTTCAGCCATGTGAGACAACAATTCTGCTAAGTCTTACAGTAATGTGAAACTTTTTTTACTTTGTGAGTACAAATAAGTACAAGCACCTACAATACATTAACCATAGATATTAAACTCAGCTACACTTAACAAATTATAAATAATAAAGACCAGGGGCGTTGAACTCCAATCCTGGAGGGCCATTGTCCAGCAAGTGTTGGTGATTTCCATGCTAAGAAACACCTGATTCACCTTACCAGTTAATTTTCAGGTTTAGTGAATTTGTTTGAGTAGGGAACCATCAAACATAGCTGGACACTGTCCTGCCAGAACCAGAGATAGACACCCCTGATATAGACTGAAAAGTGCTAAAATGACATTTTGTACCATTATGGATCAGCAAGGTAGATTTTTGTATTTTTCATTTTAGCCCATTTTGTCCTACTTATTCACACTAAAGTTATGAAGAGCATTTCACTGAGACAGATCAGCCATTCAGGGTAGAAGTCATTTATATATAATTGTTGGGAAAAAGCCTCTTCAGAATGATAAATTCATGTCAGAGTTAAGATTCCTTTTTGTTAACATTATATAAAAAATATGGAATCAATATTTTGTTCAGGCACCTGCATTACACTGGTCCTAAAGGCACAGTAACAAAAACAGCCTGTTTAATATTAAAAGAAGGAGAGAGGCTGAAAAGTGTAAAGAGAATTATTTGAAACATGAACAGCTTTTTGAATACAAAACACAGTGTTAGTAAAAGAGGAGAATTTTTGATATGTCTTCCTTAAGAGTGGTGAGGATGTAAGGCAATATTTCTGCTTATGTGAGAAACTATTTTCAGTCAACTTAATATAAAAGCAAAAAAGAAATTCTATACAGCATTTCATACAGCACTAATAAATTCTATACAGCACTTACACTTCTTTGCACTGCTCTCAGACAGTTTAAATAATTATTTATTAATAATAATAATAATAATAATAATAATAATAATAATAATAATAATAATAATAATAATACGTTTCAAGATGTTTATTGTTTTTCACTTGCACAGTTATATTATATATTAAATAATACATTATATTACAATGTGAAGTTAAATGTATCCTTGAATTGCTCCTGAGACTGGAAATGTACAAAAAGAATAAATTGTACTTGTTTAAATATTTAAATATGTTAACAAAGGTAAACAATATAAATGTGTACTTAGTTGTGGAGCATGAAGACTGAAATTCTACAGGCATACAAATAATTTCGAACCTTGAGGAAAAAGATTACTCGTGTTAAAATATGAAGACTCTGGCGATGTGTTAAACCACGTCAGTCTCCTTACCCTTTCTCTGAGATGTGGCACAGAATGCCATGTTGAACAAAGCGACGTGGAAAAATAGAAGTTCAGGTGACATCTTCCAAGCAAGATGAGTGTTTTCTTTAAACTAAACGTTGTTTTGAGATACGATCTGCTGTTAATCCTTTCGCGTCATTCCTTTGGGGATGGTGGCAGCAATGCAGATGGAAGGAACGCTCGGGCTGCTCGACGGGGCTGTTTGTACAGGGCATTTGTGACGTGCGCAAAATGCCGAGGTGTAGATTTGAGGTTACTAAAGGACGAGTCTTGACTTACCTATCCCACCGTGGCATGTCCTGCTAGAGAGCCTGCTCCATGGTTCTGTATTTTATTAGCCATTGAAAATATGCTTTACGCTTCTAGATTACATAGTCGGTTGAATTGACCTCTGATTACATTTATTTTTACTGATAACCAAAATCCATAATGTTATTTCTTCAATGACTATTGCGTCCTTCTACATGAACGCTTAAACACATAAACGGGGGATTATCCTGAATTAAATTTGTCCATTAGTTAAAATTTTCGTCAAGAATTTCCTTTTAGGGAATGGCTGCCTTTTTTAGCTCATTGCAAACAACCCCTCAGTCGCAGTGTGGGGAACAGCAGAGTAGTTGCCTGTCTTCGAAACATCAAGGAAATATGCAGCACATTACTAAAAAGTGTGATTCTCCTGGTGAATCAGGTGTGCTTGGGAGTAGGTTTCCCAGCTGGCATTTTAACGTGGAACCAGCGTTGAATCAAAGTCAGATGCCACCGTTGGATAACCGTTGGATTTTGTATAGATTTTGCAAATCTAATCAACGTTGAAATAGCAACGTTATGTTTCTCAACATAGGTGAATTTGCCAACGTTGAATCAACATAGATTTTTCTTTAGATTTTGCCAATCAACGTTAAAATTGCAACGTCACTAAAGTCCTGGGGGGTATTCTTCATACGTCGCCAACTCAGTTAGCTGGATTTGATTGTTGTGGATTTGTCCTGATCTTGGATTGTTTCGTTCTTCGACGCACAGGATTTAGGCTGTGCTCCTGTCGGGTTATGATTGGTTGAAATGGTGAGGTCACATCTGATTGGTTA
>JBBMFX010320119.1:0-18882 GCA_037832545.1 Rhabdalestes septentrionalis
CCAGCACATGCGCACTCTGGTCAAAGCGGCAATACTGCGACTAAGGTGTTTACATGCCTGGATATTTCGATTAAAATTAGCGTGCGCCACCTATGTTAATACGATTACGCTTGCTGCGATTATGAGCTTAATCGCATTATTATAATTGAAGTATTGCGTTTACATGAGAGAAAGTTTAATCGCAATATTGCCAAAATCTCATTATAAGCATTAAGAGGGTCCATGTAAACGCACTCAATTCAAATTCCCTTCTGGGACAAATAAATGTTTGTCTCTCTAATCTTATATTACTTTTCATTAAATCATATACTGTGAATGTGGATGGATGACAATAAAAGCCAACATTTACATTTGACAGATACCCTTATTCAGAGCAACTTACAATCTTTAGTTTCAGGGACAGTCCATCTGGAGAAATTGGAGGATTATGTGACTTGCTCAAGGACACTATGATAGAAAGTGGCGTTTGAACCTGCAGCTTTGTGGGCATCGGGTTCACAAGAAAATGTTTTACCCACTAGGCAAGTGTTTACCCTCTAGGGTACTACCACCTAACTTGACTTCACCAGTTGGCTTAGAAAATGACTCGCACCCGCCCGTGTGTTGTGTGCTCCCTTGGTTGTGAGGGTAAGTGGACAAGGGCTTTTTGAGAGCAGTAGTAAGATAACACCTGCATTTCCGAGCGCTCGCATACCTGAACGCCTTACGAACGACTGTAAACTTCCCCTGAACTTCACCTCCGCTCTTCTCAGTCTGACCGGTCCTTCTTTCTGCACACACTTGGACGAAGCAGACTGAAATAATGAGCGACCAAGGCCTGTCGGACGACGCCGCAGCCGCGGCGTGCAAAGATGGGAATCCTATTACTAAAGTGAGGCTTTAATGCTTATTTATATACATTCGTACCACAGAAACGTAGCCGACCTAGCTAACGTTATTTAAATACCGTTAAACGAGGCCCGAGTCAGTTAGGTTATCGCGATATCGTGTCAGTTTTCACTTAAAATGTTAGGAAGAACATTTAAGAATACGATTAGCTACGTTACGTGACGTAGTGGGAGCTGGAGTTTCTTTAATGCTAGCTTTGCTAGCTGCCTGGCTAACCAAGTGTCCAGTCGTGGAGAGTTGAGGTTTTGCTGAGTCACAGTCCAGGATTAATAATCATAAAGGTGACAGCAGTGGATCTGGTAACTCTGGATGCATGCTCTCGAAATGAGGGAGTAACCCAGGGGGTGGAAAGTAGTGCTTCCCTGGGGATTCACAAAAATGTATTATTTTAACAGGAGAAGGGCTCAATCAGAAGTAAAATCTACACTTGAAGTGACAATTCTTTCATACGTAAACACACCACTGCAAACAATATGGAACTTTCTCGGCATTAAACCCAGTCACCAAGTGAAGCATTAGGCAGCCAGTAACTCGGTGTGTGGGGAGGACCTTTAGTGGTGCCACTTGTAGTCCTGGGGTTCAAACCCACCTTCTGATTAAGAGGGCAGCTCTCTAACCACCAGTGTTATTACTTTAACGGAGAAAGTGTCAAGCAGACGTGAAAAAAGTAAAGCAATAAAAGCTAATAAATACAATGTTCATACCCTGAATGCACTACAGGTATGCCCACATGTAAATTAGAACAGGGGTTATAGATGGCAAGATATTTTTTTAGTAGATGTTTGTCATTTTCAGCCACCTCCAGAATGAAACAAACCACATTCCTCTAGAAAAATGGTGCAACACCAAACAATAAACTACACAAGTGCTAACAGGACAGGTCTACACAGAATGTAAAATGAAAATGCAAGACTTGAAAGCACAAGAGCAAACAGTACAATAATACTGACTATATAGCTGATTTTTATTTTTTTGCAAAAACAATGAAACTCTATATTCTTAAAGGGCTGTTTATAATATATAAATTGATTATGGTTGAATCACATTTCAGTAACACCATAGCTAAAGGTAACTAAGCAGATACATTCTAGGCATTGCTCAGTCTAAAAAAATACTTAAAAACACAAGAGCGAATGGTACAGGACAGGACAACAGCGCAGCTGACAAGTGGAATCAGTAGGCTGCCAAGAGTAAATCCAGCATTGTATTTTAGCAGCAAAGTTACTGAGTCTGCAAAAATGCTGAGATTTATTTGGTAAGGAAAAGCAATAATGCATAACTGTGCTAAAAATGTATGTTATAAATGTATATAAATAAAGGAAATGTTCTTGTGTAAGGTGGTTGTGGGGGTGTGCCGTGTAATTCTTGTTTATGGTGGAACAGTTTAAGTGAGTATAAGCAATAGAGATGTAACGGCACACCAAACCCACGATTCGGTTTGTATCGCGATTCATTAGCGGTGGAGGAGAGGAAACGTTCTGAGGCGCCATTTTGTTTGGAGACACCTTATCTTTACCACAAAATTATAAATATTGGCTTAAGTACCGCTTCCTTTCCATTCATACTGAGGACGTGGCTTCGGTGAACTGCACGAGGAGTCGACTCGTCTCTCTCGGTTCACCGCTCCGTTCAAACAAAAGAAACTTTGCCCAGCTGCCCAAAGCCACAAAACTCAATAAAAACAATCACACAGAGACTCCAGCGTAGTTTTATTACAATCCAGCCAGCTTATAGACACTTTTAAGCCCAGTGTACTCACATGTACTCACAGCCGTTACAAGAAGAGCCTGTGACTTTAAGAGATTGTATGCTGGGGGATGTAGTTTTGAAGGGAGTAATGTTTTTTGAAGGAGCTCAGGGGAAAATATTTTGTTCTCTGTTTATACTTTCGTGGCCGCTTGTTTGTAGGGCCTTGTTAAATTTCTGAAGAAGAAAAAATAAATGCTCCCTTTCTGAAGACAGGAAGCACAGACCTCACTCGCCGTGACGTCTCATTTTTGGACCTGTTTAGTTGCCGAGTGAACGAGCAAGGGAGGATTAGCAGCTGCTAAACCGAAGTAAGGCAACACAGCGTATCAATTCAGCAAACAAAGGGTCCGTCCGTACTTATATGTTTGTAAACTTGTGGAAGGGCTCTTTGAAACCCTTGGACCCTCAGCTATTGGTTAAAGAAAAGAAACTGATGTGAGAATCCTCTATTACGGTGAAAAACGTTTATGGGCGGGAACTCTATACAGGAAAGAGTTGGAAGGGGTGTGTCTGTGTCACGATTCACCCTCCTCACACCGCGACACGAGTGTCACGATTTCGGTTTTGAATCGCATATAGTTACAGCCCTAATAAGCAAGTGTTTTAAGAGAATGAAGCAGTTCAGTTCAGGAGTGTATTTGTGTGTGGGGTCGTCTGATTGTATGATTTCTATGTTGTTGGGTTTTTTTTTGGTATCGCTAGTAATTTTTAGCCTTTTAGATAATGTACTTGTTGTGGGGTGAGGCAGGAAATTAGAGATGCTCCAATCAGCATTTTTGGGGCCGATTACCGATCACCAAGATCATGATCTGCCGATTACCGATCAGAGACGATCAGGGGAATGGGATTTTTTTAAAATCTATAATCTAGCAGAATTTGCACCATTTGTAGAAATGAAACTAACTATAAATTAACTATATTGAAAAAAACCTGTAGAAATAGGCTAGTCAATATAGAAAATGAGAACTTAAGGCTACTGTAGGCCCTCTTTCCCAAATAAGGCAGAGTAATTTAAAATTATTCCAAACAAAGAGGGGTCAGGCAGACCAATACGCACCAGATCAGCTTAATGGGATGTAGCCTCTTAATACACTGTAATTGGCAGCAAAATGTAAAACATGTTACACCAAAACTGGCTGCTGCCACAAAGGACAAAACTGTGGTGAGTGTTTTTTTCTGTTATTAATATGAACGTCTGGTGTAGTTGAGGAACCAACTATATCAGATCCAAAAAATAAACTAATGTAAGGTACGGTAAACCAAATGAATTCCATAATTTTGAATGTGACGCCTTTCCACCTCGAACTATCCCTGCTGTCTGGTTCATGTCGTTTGGCTCACAGTCGGCTGGTTGAGGGATGGGGATGTTGTTGGCTTCGGCTTGTTTAGTTTCTAAAACTCGGCATATTTTAGTTGTATGCCATGTTCTAAAATGCCCAATCATGTTTGTAAAAAAAAAGGCTGTTTTTCTCTGTTCTTCTAACCCTTCTTTGCTTAAAACTGTCTCGCTGTTTTTTGAGAAACGCACGCACATACATAGAGCACCTCACCTGAGCCAATCAGCGTCCAGAAACAGGATCACGGGATCTCCCCCGCCCTCACAGAGACGGGAGATCAGCAGGACGCAGAGACGGACGCTAAAGTTAACAGTACTGTTTGTTTTGGACTCGTGAAAGATCACCTTCTGGATCAAGTGTTGTGCGTGCGTGAATGTGTGCAAACCACAACCATTACTGCAACTACAACAAATCAGTCTGTTGAGTGAAAATAAATGGGTTTTTCCCCGTGAATCATTTTTGTTCAGTCTCTCATCGGACAGTCTTTGGTGGGTCGGCACACTTGAGCCGGCAATGATTCATACAAAGCATTTTTGTTATGTTAGTGGTGTTAAAATGCCGTTGCTTGCTTCCACCTCGAGAGATTTCCTTACGGCATACATTGCTGACGGCTAACTTTACGTCTTTATCTGACACTTTGAAAAACTTCCAGACGGGAGAACTGGTGAGCTCCGCTCCGCTGTTGTTTACCTGTGCGTTGCTCTGCACGTGTGAAAAGGTCGCGCGAGGAATTTATGTCAAGTGATCGGCGGTTTTGGGGTTCGCCTATCAAGCTATTTTTAGCCAATATCGGCCGATCATGATCGGTGGCCGATCAATCGGAGCATCACTTAAGGAAATAATGCTGTGTGTTTGTTTCTTAATGTTTTCAATAATTTATCTAAAACTTGTACATAGGCTTAGAAGTGAGACATAAATGGTACACTTGTCTGTATTAATCTGTTACCCGTTGTATTGCCCAATGAAACCCAGGGGATAATGAACAAGCAGTGACATGTGGATTAATTCCCAGGATGGCGATTTGAGAACCACTTAGGTACAGCAATATTATGCGATACGTACCATAACGATTTTTTTCTTAACAAAACTGGTTTTGTTTCCTTTTTGTTGTAGGATTTTATGATGCAGCAGACCATGTTGAGGGTGAAAGATCCAGTAAAATCTTTGGACTTCTACACACGCATCCTTGGAATGACGTAAGTGGTTTTACTTTGCTGTTTACCGCTGTGTAATTGTTGTGGAATTTGTCCAGCCTTGATACTCCACTGGACACTCAAAGCAGAATGTCTTTAAAATTCTTGTCTTTTTTGCTATTAATACACTGGAAATTGAGACAAATTCAGGTCTTGATGTACATTGCATGGCCAAATTATGTGGTCACCTGACCATCACAACTATATAAGCTCATTGAAAACTGCATTCTGAAACCTTGGGCATTAATAGGGTCCCTGATAGAGCCTCCACTCCTCTGGGAAGGTTTTCTGGAGCCTGTGTGTGTGGAAATTTGTGTCCTTTTTTTACGGAGCATTTTGAGGTTGGGCAGATGTTAGATGAGAAGTCTTGGTTTGCTGTTGGCGGTCCAGTTCATCCCAAAGTTGTTCACTTGTGTCACGGTGTTAAGTTTTCATGCTTGATTGAATTCATACTTTATAACAGAGACCAAATAATCTGGTGGATATTTTGAGTGCTTGATAGTTGGCACAGCGGGGGTATATGTGTTTAAAGAGGCACATTATGAGTAGAGATCGACCAATATATCGGTTTACCGATATTTAAGCATTTTACCGTAATCGGTTATCGGTTTTGTAATAGCGGGTTTGCCGATAAACACGTCGCCTGGTGGGTGTTTTGGGAATTACACGCAAGATCACCATTTCAGCACAGCGTCTGAGGGGGAAACTGTGTGCAAAGGTAAAGTATACTTACTTGCTTTCCTATATTTTATAAACTTTATTAAACATAACAGTTATTAATGCACACATTAGATGTGTGACTGATATGTAGTTTATGCAGCTTGTAGATATGTAGTTTATTCACCATTGAAGACTTTAGTAACAGTGTCCTTTTTTTTTTAAAGTATTTTTTTTAGTATTTTTTGCACTTTCAGACCCCTAGTTTTGATTTGTGTGCAAGGAGGGAGTGATTATTATACATAAAACATTTTTTTCAGTTGAGTGCAGTTGTAATAATTGTGTCAAAAACAGAAGTATAATGGTAAATAAAAATGGGTTCTGTATATCGGTTATCGGGCGCATAAACATGCAAATTATTGGTATCGGTATCAGATATAAAAAATCAAGATCGGTCGATCTGGCTGACAGTTCTGATGGCATACAGTTAACAAATATTTTCAACACTTGCAGGTTGTATTGTGAATATGATAACTAAAACTTTTATGACTTATCAAAATGTTTTTGACTCCGTACCCTTTAATCCAAGTCAATTGTAGACAGTAGACTGCATGTGCATGATAAATTATTTGGCACTTTAAATCTCTCAGGGAGTTGTGCCTAGACTCAAAACTCATTAGCTCATCTATGCAGCTGAATGGGGATCTGAAGCAAAGGATAATTGACCCTCACAATGCAAGAGTACTGAACACTTATCTTCCTGCTTGTAATGAAGTCATGACAAGGTGTGGGTGACTAGGAAAATTTGCTAGAAATGCTTGTGGACCAATCAGGTATAAACAAAAAACACATCACAACCAAGGTTTTGCAGACCGACAGATTTGGCTGACATGGTAATGCTCTAGTGATCGCCTGTAGTTTTTGTTGTGCTCAAATCTTTCAGCGAGAATAAAAATCCACAAAACCTAAATCAAGAAGAAAGCCAAATGGGTAACTGACTGAAAGATGGAAATGTAAGCACATGTATCTTTAGAGCTGCATGATATGAAACAAATTAGTTTTGTTATTACATTGCCTCAAAATGCAATGGCAATACATTCAGTATGTTAAAGAGCTTATAGAATCACTTTTCTGGAATGAAGTGTGTGAATATTGTTAGCTTCAGGAGGAAAGTTCAGTCATTTACAGATATCAGTCTTGAAGGCACTGCTCACTAATAGGGAAAAACTGGTTGGAAAATGTTATGCAAGAATCAATTAGGAAGTATTTTGGCACACATGGAAGAAAAGTAAAGCAGAATATGAACTTCTTGATCTGTAAATCTTGCGAGGGATTAAGACAAGTCTTGGATTATGTATAGCTGTGATTACCGGTAGTTTTCCAATGAAAAGGAAACGGTAGTGCAAGACTTAATCACTGTCCGGGAAATAGACCCCAAATGTTTTAACATGTCGGTAGTGTTACTGCCCTTGCAAGTTACAACGGCACTGCACTGGTTTCAAGAACAACTCTCATTTGTTTCTTTTTGTTGTTGTTTTTTTCTGTGTGTGTAAAATGCAACCAGCGCCGCTTCATGATATCAAGTCACAGAGAGTGACGTCACCGCGCATAACGCAGGAAAACGTCTGAATTGTTAGAGGAACCCATAAGGTCTGGAACCGGCTAGCGATTCCCACCTCTAGTCATGCACTTGTTAACCTCAGAGTACAATGTCTTTGAAAAGAAACATTTGAGTAGAAATGCTTTAAAAAGGGGGAATTTGGGGCCAGCTCACTCATGCTTTTTGTTTATTTGTTTGTTTTTTCACAGCCTGCTACAGAAATTTGACTTCCCTTCTATGCGCTTTTCTCTCTACTTCTTGGGTTATGAAGATAAGAAGGAAATCCCTGCTGATGTCAAAGAGAGAACAGCTTGGACTTTTTCACGCCGAGCCACAATTGAGCTCACACAGTAAGCGTGAAGATCACTAATAGGCTTGGTTCATCATGTGCATTGAATGAATGATCCTCCATTTTGAGGGAGCAAAGTTTATTTCAGTCTGTCTCCCCTCACCATTACTTTTTGCCAGTAACTGGGGTTCAGAATCAGATGACAGCCAGTCCTACCACAATGGAAATTCAGACCCTCGGGGGTTTGGTGAGTAATTCAGTGAAAACTCGCATCATTTGCATTGCTCAGTTCTTTAATTGCTGAAGCAGTTTAACAGCAGCAGCATACATTTCAGCCCTGCTGTACCTACAGATTAAAAGGTGTCCTGTTGTGGTGAGTCCTGACCACTTCAGGCTTATAGGCCTTTTAGGCAGCCTCCTGGCCCTTTGAACTTCCACAAACGCTTCAGCAAAAAATGGATGTTTGAATATCAAGAGAAATATTTAGTGTATTCTTAGGATAATCCACAAAGGGTGCCATGAAACAGGATATGACTGTATTGACAGACAAGCATGACTTCATTTTGCACATCTACATGAAGCACAGATGTCAGCCAGAATTAACCAAAGCCAAAAGACATAGGCAATGTGGCATGTTGTGACACAGGTGGCAAAGCCAAAACAATTTGTATTAATGCTATTTATGAAATTATAGCTTACTTATGTACATGCATTATGTGGTGGTTCTGTTTTTCTCAGCAGCTGGCCTGCAGCTTTCATGTGACATGCCATTTTTTTGTGTTACAGGCCACATAGGAATTGCTGTACCAGATGTTTATGCTGCTTGCAAGCTGTTTGAAGAGCAAGGAGTGACCTTTGTCAAAAAGCCAGATGATGGTGAGTGTATTATCTCAGCCTCCTTTGTTGTTCTGCCAGCCTATGTTGTCTTGTTGCACCCTACTCTTGTCTTATAACTGAGCTGGTCTGAGCTTTAAGAGCTTTGTCATTCCTGGATCTCTCAATGGAAAGATCTATTCTACATGGGTGTGCTACATGTGTCCTGTGTTGCGCAGTGGAAGCTCAGAGGATGAAATGGATAAATACAAATCCTTGTTTTGCACGGAGAGTATACTTGCCTTTCTACAAACGCATCTGTGTTTTTAAAAGTTATATAAAGAAATTATTTAAAAAATGATTGCAAAGTGTCTTAGTTTAAGTGCTTTTACATTTTTATGAAAATGTCAGATGTCATATCCATTGAGTTTTGACTTTCTTTGCCTCTTTCATAGGAAAAATGAAGGGCCTGGCTTTCATTCAAGACCCTGATGGATACTGGATAGAAATTCTTAGCCCTAACAATATGGTGTCAATCACTTCATAGAGATCCAAACAAGGCAATTTGAACAGCTAATGGATGATTTCAGAAAAGATACCACAAAACTATAATACCGAGAGTGACTGAAAAGGAGTCACATTTTTATAAACTCAAAGACTGCTGTTTGTGTTGGGATGGTGACCGAGAATATTTTATGAAAGATTCCATTTGAAAGTGCAGCAGGGGCTGAGCAGGCTAAACAAATGCTATGGGGTATTGAACGTAATCTAGGGATAGACCTGTATGAGTTAGATACTAATCATGAAAGATTTATAACAACCACAAGAAACTTGGTCTGTTTCTTTGTTTACACTGCGTGCCATATACCCACTATATTAAAGGTATGTATAATTATACCTTTTTGTAAAGGTATGTATATGCTATAAAATTGGATCCTCTTGTTTGACACTAATACTAATGCTCAATAAACCAAATGCTGCTTGTCAAAAAAATGTGTTGTGTATGATTTGGTTGTCTTGAGATTTTTGTATGCATGAATGAATTTGAGGAATTTGATTTTGATTTTGATGTAATGGAATGTAATGCTGAAGGATGTGGCTTAAGAGGTTGAGGAAACATCCCAAAAATATAGAAAACTAATTAAAGGTTCTTTCTGGGTTTCCTCCTCACCACAGCCCTTAATGCAGACCTAAATGCAAGTCCCTGTCTCAGATCTGTGTTTGTGTTCTATATGTGTAATAAATGGCAAGCTCAATGGGATGAGTATTTCATAAATAAATTGCATTAACTTACCCCTGTAATTAATAAGAGACAATGGTTTTCTTTTCAAACTAGACATGATAAAATGTTCTATACAAGATGCTGTATTGATCAATGTTTTTTATTATTAAAATGTGAAGCCCTGTAATATGGCCTCATCACTGAAACATTTTACTGCGGTGAGTTACACAAGGCAATGATTTTACTGCCAAATTAGTCTCGAAAAGGTTTTAATACCACAATTTAAAGTTAAAAAATCAACTATTACTACTACTACGATAATCCTTGCCAAACATTTACTACTACTGCTGAGACTACTACTATTACTGCTTCCTCCTCGCCACAAGAGGCTCCAGCTACCTTCAAGCTCGTAGTCCTCAAGACGTCGGCAGTTAAACACTGAATATAGCAAACAAGCTCGACAATGTGAATCCAGTGTCTTTGATACGCTCTAAAACGTTACGGCTTATACTCAAGACGAAAATTTTGCTTTTTTGGTAAGTAAAACAAACGACTGTCCGAAGGGGCTCTCTACCATAGGTTACTCAAGGCTAGGCTAGGCTAAAAGACTATGAAATGCAACGACAAGAGACTGGGTAAGCTTGCTTTAATGAACTTAAGGCTTATTCTGAAATATAAGTCGAAATAGTGGGTTTGCACACGTCAAGTGGCTTTGTTAGCCGGGCTCATTTTAAAACAGACGACAGTGGGTGGTTTGCCGTGTGTCGGTAACGTTAAGTTACCACTCGTCAAATGGTTTGTAAGCCGGGCAAACTGTACTAATGTACCATTGCTGTGAGTGAAGATGTGGGAGGTGTTCGGACAGCTTTCTGTCATAGCTAATTTGTGCTACAGAAGCTCCTCTGTGGGGCTGGATGAGACAGGCTAGACTTTGCTCCCCACATCCACCAGAGAGAGTACCCTGACCCTGTTGCATGTTCCCTGGTTTTCCTTCCTTGGACCACCTTTGGCAGGTACTAAACAATGCATACTGCTGAGACCCCCTAGAAGACCTGCTGATATGAAGAGGCTTTGACCCAGTGGTTTACTTATCTCAATGTGACACTTGTCAAAGTCTCTTAGATCCTTAAACTTGCCTGGTCATTGTTACCCTACCCAGGAATGGTTGGCCAAATAAGATCACTCCAACAGTGAAGCATGTAGTAGTCAGCAGGGACACAAAGGATCCCAGGGTTACTCCCAGACACACAGGTTCAGGGCTGCTAACTTTTCCCAAAACATTTGCGTGAGAATTTAAGCGTCGAGGGGTGGGCTGGGGTGGTGGGTGTGCTGCCTTACATCCCGGGCGTCGAGGGGTGTGTGTGTGTGTGTGTGTGTGTTGGATGTTTCGTGCTGCCTTACATCCCGGGCGTTGAGCGCGGCGGGCGACTTTCTTCTTTTGCCGAGGATTGCTGCGACGTTCGGTTGCACAACGGGAAAAATAAAAAGCGTGAAAAATCGTAGGTGTGTCGTGAGAGCGTGTCAGATGCGTGTCTCACGCTCATTGCGTGGGAGTTGGCAGCCCTGCAGGTTATTCTGTCAAATATTTATGTAAAGAATAATAAAAGTTAATCATTTGGAATGGGTAAGTGTCCTAATCATATTGCAATAACAATGTTGTGGAAGGACCTTAAGTGAGGCTTTTATGTGTAGAAACCCACCTGAGTTGAAAAGGAGGCGTAAAATTAAATCAAGCCAATGTGCCAGACTGATCAACAGTTACCAGAAACTTTTAAGTTGCAGTTATTGCTGCATTGTGATACTGATAAGGGCGGAAGGGTCACAGCAGATACTGAAAGCAAAGATTTACTTTAATTACCTTTGTGGTATTGGATCGTTTATTTGGTAGAATTTGCTTTATCTGATTTTAGGCTTGTTAAAATGTGTTTGGGTCATGTGCATCATATGGATTCAGGATTCAGAGCATTCAAGCACCACCACATGTTCTCAAGCACTTATTTAATCCACCTATTTCAATATGAGTTATGTGGATCAATATTGGACATGTAAGGCATTATTTGGTTACAGGAGACATTATTTCTCTAATGTACAGCTCTGTATAGGTGGTAGGCAGTGTTTTGCTGTGCTTATAGCTTATTGCATAGGGTGGAGCCTACTACAAAACATTGTTTATTGGTCACATTTATTGAATGTCCTTGTGTATTTATTGCAAGTTGCAGTCTTTCATGTGATTTCCCAGCTACTATTGTGAAACATGGGTTATTTTACAGATGTGACCGCAATCCCTAGTGGTGGCAATGAGTGACAGCCACCCTCTTCGTCCCCTTACCTCAGAAGCTGAGATCGACCACCTGCACCTGCTCTCCGAGCAGCTGGGCGCATTAGTTCCAGGCCAGGAATATAGCGATGTCACTTTTGTGGTGGAGGAGAAGCGATTCCCTGCGCACAGAGTGATTCTGGCAGCTCGCTGCCAGTACTTCAGGTAATTTTTTCAAATTACCATATCACCATATCAAGAACATGAATTTAGTCTCTAACTGCTGGAGTTAAGACTCAAAATTGCCCATACTGTGCATAGCTGATTCATTTATGCCTCACATGTTTGTCATATATGGATTGCGTCCAGACAAGAATGGTCCACATTCAATTTACACCTACATATGTAAATATATATACTATATCTTTCGTTAGACAGTATATTTGCTTTCCTGCGCTACATGCAGTGTTTAACATCACACTTTACTGTACTTTTGCGCATCACTGTGATCATCATCCAGGGTTACAGTGTGCCAGCAAAGGCTTCTTTAACTTCATGGGGCAGCTGGTGGCCTAGTGGTTTGTTCATTGCCCCTGCACTCAGATAGTCGCTGGTTTGAATCCCAACACTACTAGTGTCATCACCAAGGTACTGTTGAGCAAGATACCATCCCTACTGGTGCTCCTGAGTGAATGGGTTAAATGCAGAGAAAGGATTTCACATTGTTCACACTGTGTGCTGTGATGTGTTCATGCATGACTTTAAGAGGCCACTTTACTCTACTCTGCCAAACATAAACACACCACAGCACATTGTGAACAGCACAAAATTGTGCTTCTGCATTTTACACGTTCACCATGTGAAGCCAAGAGAACAGTGCCCGGGGAGCAGTGTGTTGGCATGGTACCGTGCTCATGGGTACCTCAGATGTGCCCCAAGCAGCCTTGGGATTCAGGGCAGAAATGTTGTGACACAGTAACTACACATAGGGCTTGCTTGCAAATACAAATGTGTATCGAGGCAGGAGGACTAAATTGAACAACGAAGCCTGTAAGTTGAAGGTACATAAACTGAACATGCAATTTCCCCCTTGTTCAGAGCTCTGTTGTATGGAGGGATGCGGGAGTCTCGGCCCCAGACTGAAGTCCGTTTGGAGGAGACTCGAGCAGAGGCCTTCTCTATGCTGCTGCGGTACCTTTATACAGGCAGAGCCAACCTTTGTGAAGCACGAGAGGAAACTCTGCTGGACTTCCTGGGCTTAGCACACCGCTACGGCCTTCAACCACTTGAGGCTTCAACCTGCGACTTCCTGCGTACACTGCTGAACACGCGAAATGTGTGTTTAATTTTTGATGTGGCCAACCTGTACTGTCTAAGGGGCCTGGCTGAGGCCTGCTGTGCTTACATGGACCGCTATGCTGTGGAGGTACTGGAAACAGATGGCTTCCTTTCTCTCTCTAAGGTAAGTAGTAGCATGATTGTTGCAGAGAATGAGGGTTTTATTCAGCACTGTCCCTTGGAAATTCAGCTTTCTAGACTGTTTCAAAGAACAATCAAAAACACTTGAGCATACACACATACACTATAGTGCACCATTACAAAATGTAATGCCCTGATAGGGCAAAATAAGAGTTTCTTTTGGTTTATGTTAGTGTGCAGGCATGTCATATATATTTTTGCATGGATACATGTTATATTCCTTATTACAGTCCCTTGAACTAGAGCACACAAACTGGTTTAGCGTAACAGCAAGAAAATATTTTGCACTAAATCTCATTATGAAAAGTGCTGGGAAACATTTGCCGGAACAGTAATCTTTCTCCTCTTATACCACACTTACTAGACATAAAACTGCATGACATATTAGTAAATATCTTTTATATGTTAACCATCTTTGGCTCTTTCTATATCTTGGAAAGTCTCGGAAAAGGCGGTAAGTTGGAATTATCATGATCATTACCATGGGTTTATTTTTCTCTCTCCTCATTCCCAGACCGCCCTCCTAACAGTGTGATGAGAGATTCATTTGCAGCGAGCAAGAGAAACCCCTCTAGACCATTTTTTACTAGACCTAGGCTGCATGAATTATTTGTAAACTGCTGACATATTTTAATAGAATGTCGGAACAATTTCTTTGCTCATTAAAACTTAGCATTTTCCATTACTTGGAAAGTCTAGAAAGAAGGTAATATGAATTTATGACGGGCTTATTCTTCTCTCTCCTCATTCCCAGACCGCCCTTCTAACAGTGGTGAGGAGAGATTCATTTGCAGCCAGTGAGAGGGAGATTTTTCAAGCACTCTGTTGCTGGTGCAGACACAACAGCGAGGGACCAGTTGCGCAAGAAGTCATGTCAGCCGTACGACTGCCGCTGATGAGCCTGTCCGAGATGCTGAACGTGGTTCGCCCGTCTGGTCTCCTCACCCCTGATGACCTGCTGAATGCCATACAGACCCGCTCAGAGAGCAGAGACATGGACCTCAACTACCGTGGCATGCTCAGTTAGTTTGCACTGCCATATCTTTTTGTAATGTGGTTGACTCGTATCTGCTAGCTGCAATGTAGAACCACAGAAAATACAAACAGCTGACGTTGCACTTTAAGGTAAGAAAAATAGCAGCAGACAAAAGACGACATTTATACAGCATAGCTTGTGCAACTCCGAGTTATATGTCTATAGCCTGAAGCAATTGTAAAGAAGGATTGATAAAACATAGAAACCTCTTTTACTTATTTCATATGAATTTTTTTATTGATAACAGTAAAAAATATTTTTGTTGGGATACTGAACTAGTATTTATTAAAAAGAATACACAATAAATACCTACCCCTAGAGAGCAGTATCTAGTCATTATTTATTTTCAGTTTCATCTTCTGGTGGTAGAGTTGAAGGCTGATGAAGCCAGTATCTGGATATCTGATACCATAGGAACAAGAAGAGGTTTGAGCACCAGTTTGCCTGCCACATTATCAGTCAATAGAAGTAGCATTATTGTAGCTGCCTCACGTATATATGACTCTGTGGCAGAGCAGCCATAAAGTCCTGTCACAAACCCAGATTACAGCAGACATTGTTCAGTACAAAACTGTTTTGACTCAGCATAAAGAAAGCTGAGTTAATGGTGAACCTTTTTGTTAAGGTGGTGTGTTGTCTGAAAATGTCACATTTGTAACAAAGAAAAGAACATAAACCTTAAATGGTTGAATCCGACAATATAAAAAGCTAATAATTACCTACCCAAACTTTTCAAGTAGTAGTTTTTTTTTGTCCTTTAGGCATGTGATGGTCTTATTTTATCTAAATAAAGTGTTGAAAGTATTGGAAAATTATATTACTGGAGTTTTTTTCTACATTGTTGGCAGCAATGAACTTTCAAAACCTTGTTCAACATTAGAAATCAGTTGAATTGTAAGCTTAAAGTGGTTTTATTATTAATGTGTAGTCCCAGAGGAGAATATAGCCACTATGAAGCATGGAGCAGTGGTGGTGAAGGGGGAGCTGAAGTCTGCTCTGTTGGATGGAGATACTCAGAACTATGACCTAGACCATGGTTTCTCCAGACATCCCATAGAGGAGGAGGGCCGGGCAGCTGGCATCCAGATCCGTCTGGGTCAGCCATCCATCATCAACCACATACGAATGCTGCTTTGGGATAAAGACATCAGGTAAAATTCCCCCTTATGTCAGATCCAAAGAGAGCATCATCACCATGTTTGATGGTATATTCTACTTTTTACATATACTCAGATACTTATTTTAGACCCTGTAATCCATATTAAGCAAGCCAGTATAGAGTATTGTCCAAATTTTAACGTAAAACGATAAACTATTTACATAAAACAATACAATTTTAATAATTGTGAAACTTCAAATATCAATATTTTTTTGCCACATTGCCCATTCTTACTTGCTAGATTTTTTTCATTCATCCTCACGTTTCTCTGGTGGGGAAAAAAACTCCACAAAGGGGTGCTTAAATGAGTGACCCCCAACATTTTCCATTGTTCATTTCACTATATTTTCTATAGATAGCTTCTCAAATTAAACCTTATTTACTCTCTTCAGATCGTACTCCTACTACATAGAACTCTCAATGGATGAGCTGGACTGGGTGCGTGTGGTGGATCATTCCAAGTTTCTGTGTCGCTCTTGGCAGAATCTATTTTTCCAAGCACGTGTCTGCAGGTTTGACTTTATCAATCTTTCATGATGATACTTGGACGATAAAGAGCAACGTTCATGGTGTGTTGTGTTGAAAATATTGTAATCGAATGCATTTGTTTTTGTGCAATACAGGTTTATCCGTGTTGTTGGAACACACAACACTGTCAATAAGGTCTTTCATTTAGTAGCTCTGGAGTGCATGTTCACACAGCGTTCTTTCATTCTGGAGAATGGTCTCTTAGGTAACAAGGTTTCACGTTTGTTGTTTCAAGCTTAGCTTTGTTTATAGGGGGAAAAAAAGTAGTTTGTAATTGTAGCTGTAAAGCTGGTGTAGATAACAGGTAATGGCAATGGATAAATGTACGGACAAAATTCTGCCTTCAAACTGTTGCTAAATGTTTGTTATGCAGCATAATCGTCTATTATTATTGTGGTTTACAATGTGTCCAATAATTATTGTAAGAATTATTATATGCATTTGAGATTATTTGTGGTTTGGGGGAAGTAGGTGTTATTGCCATACAATTTAAATTACGCTATTGGAGATCTTTCGTCTCTAGTCAGTCCAGATTTGACATGCTATAGAAATCGACCAAAGTTGTTACTGAATAGGTAAAAACGGTTGTAGCAACCATGTTTAAACCTGAATCTTTTGTCTGTGTTTTTATCACTTTAGTTGTTTACTTTTCACTCTCGTTAACCTCATCTCTCCAGTGCAACAGTAGAGGAGCTAGCATATCTTGGCTAACATAACCAAAATGTCCTTTAATTAACTTAATCCCTCTACATTGTTAAAATAGCTGCAAAATACTTTCCTGTTCCATTAGTCACATGCCATAACACTGCCTCTCTTACTCCTAGTTCCCAGCAAAAATGTTTCAACAGTGCAGGCTTGTGCGAGTGTAGTAGAAGGAGTGAGCCGCTGTCGAAATTCCCTGCTGAACGGGGACACGAGCCACTATGACTGGGACTCAGGCTACACGTGCCACCAGCTGGGCTCTGGGGCCATCGTCATCCAACTCGCTCAGCCTTACATGCTCAGTTCCATGCGGTATGGTAACTTAGTATGTGTTTAAGAGAAGTCATTTATGTGCACTATACTGTCAGATAAAGCAAACTGTAAGTCAAATACTTAATAGCTTTGTGAAAGCTTTGTGGTGCCAATATTTGTGATGCAGTTGCTGTCAGAGAAATAAAGGTCCGAGGCATCATTTCCAGTGAACTTAAATCTTTTTACAAAGTTCATACCAAGCACAATGCAAATCTGATTTCTAAATAAATGTACTGGTTAATGATGAAACTAATTGGAACTCTAAATTGCTCAGAAAGTACTAACAGCAGCATATGGCACAGAAGAATTGGTGAAGCCTTTTGCTATGATTTAAAAAAAGGTGTGTCATGTAATAATACATGGCCTCAAACTAACCTTGCCTCCCAGATTGCTGAGGATTATTGCAGCTGTTTATGCTTGCAATCAAATAATGATTGTGCCTGTTCACCAGGTGCCTGTTTATGTAGATTAATTTGATATATTCCGGCTTCTGCATCTACAGGTATCTGCTCAAACATGCATGCAAACAAGATTTTACTGAGGAGGATTCTCGTCATTAGAGTGCTTATTAAAGGAACAAGGGAGTGTAGCAAAGAGTTAGGACAAATGCCTGACATGACATACAAATTAATAAACAAAAATTAAGTTTGTCTCTACTGAATGTCATTTACAAAACAAATTACTTTATGCTTTTACTCTGAAAGAAAGGGGAGTGTGACAGAATGAATCAATGAGTGGGCAGTTTTAACCAAGACTGTGTTTCTGTCTGTGTCTAGGCTGTTACTTTGGGACTGTGATGAACGAAGTTATAGTTACTATGTGGAGCTGTCCACTAACCGGCAGCTGTGGGTCCGAGTGGTAGATCGTACTAGTGTAGCCTGCCGGTAGGTTGTCGTTTCATTGACTCATTTTTATTAATTTCTTCATACACGTGCAACAGGGTTGGGCTTTCTTTGATTTGCATATAAACTGGCACATAAAGGGAGCAGTTATTTACAGTACTGAATACTGAGACCATAAAACATTGGCTGACACTTTTGCACACGACTGAATTACTGCATGTTTGCTAGTATATGGAGCTTCAGTTAACCAAGCAACATAGTTCAATGTGAGATTATTTTGTTTTTTAAAAACTTGTTACAGTCACAAACAGTTTTGTAATTTATGAAAACGGTGTTGAAGGAAGGCTATTTCCTCAAGCTGTTGTACCCACCCAGTAAAAGCTTGATGTATTGTATTTTATTGTATGTATTTCACCACTGCTTAAATAGGTTCTCTTCTCACATTTGCGTACTTTGGGTATTCTTACAATATCGGGTGTTTGCTGCTTGCGTCTTATTTGTGCAGGTCATGGCAAACCATGCAGTTTGAGCGACAGCCTGCAGCCTTCATTCGCATTGTTGGGACACACAATACAGCAAACGAGGTTAGAGCCACTGTCAGAAGAGTTTTGTGGTACAAACTAATAGTTCAAGGTTCAAGATACTTTGTCACATGCGTAGTTATACAACTACAACATGCAGTGAAAGGCAGTGATGGGAATAACGGCGCTATAAATAAACGGCATTACTAACGGCGATACTATTTTCAGTAACGAGTAATCAAACCAGTTACTGTTTCCCCCGTTACAACACCGTTACCGTTACTGACAATAAAATGCG
>JBBMFX010320442.1:0-18875 GCA_037832545.1 Rhabdalestes septentrionalis
TCTGAAAGCCCAAATAAACTTGTATCACCGCTGATTGCGTCTACGCTCCCTCCCTTCTTTCCCCCGCGGCTCACGCCGTGACACCCACGCAGCCACCCTATTCCCCCCTCCTTAGAAAAAAAACCACCCAGAATATTTTTTTTGTCACTTCGAGTGCAGTTTTGCCCCCCCCCTAGAAACTGATAGAGACTAGAAATCTTACTCACAGTACAGTGGACCCTAAACCATAATAAGGACTACATTTCAGCATCAGTAGGCACTGAAGAGTAATGGAAGCTTGTCTAGATACAAGGTAGCTTATGTAGTCTTCCTTAAATAGTGAACAGTACATTTATGGCTGGTAAAGCTGTTTTTTATGGAATCTGGCAGTAGATAAACTCATCGCTACAAAATGTACATTTTAGGAAACAGGATCACATGAACATAGACTGCCAAATCCTTACCCTAAGTTGACGTTTACATGTCTTACCTCATGGTGTTCGATACACATTTTGGTTTTGGGCTGAGGTTAAAATTAGAGCTTAGTGGATATTTATTGGAAGTTCAAGGTAAAATATGCATTTTTAAAGGTACTATCCATTACAAAAAATATTCACAAAAATTATTAAATAATCTCACAAGATTCCCTAAGTGTGAGACAACAATACCCTGACTCTGTGGAGTCTGTTAATTATCTTCCACTGCAAGAATCATTGCCTCATTAAAACAATTAAAACTCTAGTAGCTGACACATCACTGCTTCAGGAATGGATAGTCAAACAACTTCAGCTGTTAATGGGCCCTGTCCAGGCTTCAAGAGCCAGCTTCAGTTTCCATTAGTGGTCATAGCTAGACTTGTTGCCCAAATTTCATTCCATACCTTCATATTTAATGTCTTGTTATATTACTTTTAGGTTCCGAAGCATTTTTTTTTTGCATAGACCATCAATAGCCTACAATTGTTGCCATCGATTTTACTAGTAATCAGATAATCTATCATTTTTAATCTAACAAGTATTTATTTAATACTGAAATACCCAATCTGGTAACAATAACAATTTCAGAGATGTGAAGATTTCTTTCACAGATAATCATCATGCAGAACATGCAAACTGCTGACAGGTCATTGATTTTCACTAAGAAGGTAGACTTTAGTCAATAATTTTCACTGAATCATCATTGCAGGTCTACAGTGATCACGGCTCATTTCCAAGTCTTGACTTCTCTCTCCCCAAACAATTTATTATTCATGCCATCTCTTCCTCACACCACGTTCCTTTCCTTCACCTTTCTTCACTAGTTTTGTTATTCACCATCTTTGCATTCCTCTGCCCTATATCCCTGTTCCACTCAGCATTCCTGCTTGGTTTTTGCCTTTTCTCCCATTTCTCTGTGCCTCCAGCTTTATGCTGTGGTCTGCATGTCTGATGGGAAATCAAAGGGAATAAGGGCCACTGGTTCTGAGAGGCTTTCATGTTCCACTTCCTGGGTTTTTCATAGCTAGAGCTGGACTTAGAAGAACATTGTCTTCTCTTGTGTGCAAGAGACCATGCCCCAAACCACGACCAACATTGTGGAGTTCAGGGAGAAACAGTGAGCCCCAAAGCTAGCATCCAGCCTTATCAGGCACAGTTCAGCCAATGTGTTCAGACAGTATGACATGCGTCTGCTGGATACTTGGGGTTTTTCTACAAAGCCGGAATGTTCTACTCTGCTTCACTAATTTTCCATCCAAACCAAAAACAAACATACAGAAATTGACAGTCACTCTAAAACTCTATTGGTTATTGGCTTATATATATATAAGGTCCTCTCCAAATAAATTAAGTATGTGTATAAGTAGAAAAACATTAATATTTGACACAATACAAATAACTATTAATACAGTGCAATGACATGTTATTCTTATTGTTGTTCGATATACACATCAGACTCAGATCGTCTGCCTTTAAATGAAATCAGTGGCTTCTGATTTAATTTATTTTAATGATGTCAAATGTAAATACTGGCTTTCCTCCAGGAGAGCTTTGGGGAAAAACCAATGCTTACAATGAAAGATAATGTATTTTTCCACATGTTGGACTATTTCATCTGGCCCATTCATTCTGAAAACAATGATGCTATACCTCGCCAAAATGTGTCACATTAACATTTCATTTAGCCTGTAAGGCTTGTACAGTGCAGGCTCTAGGTAAAGAGTAGAAACACATTGTTTTTTTAATTGTTTCCCTCCATGTTCAGTGCAGCCCTACAAAATGCAGCCAGAAATCAGTAGCAGTCATGAAGCTTTGAAGAGCATCTCGTGCCATGGCTGGACTCACGTTACATAAAGGTGCATGTGCCAGATAAATCCATTTGCCTTCCACTGGAAGTGAGCTCCTTTAAAATGAGTGGACCAAAACAAACCAGTGAGTGATACGTTTTATCATTTTTGTTTTTCAGTAATCAGCTTTTCTTTAAATAAAGTCTGACTTGATTACTGGTTTTTATGCAACTGTGTTCCTGACATTTGCGGCAAGAGAAGTTAGTCCGTAGATGAAAAGGTTGGCCTCAGCTTCTCCCTACAGAAAGCAAGTTAAAAATGATCAGCCACAACATTAATAACTCAGGCTGATTATCTTGTTAAAAAGGCTTTAAAGGGGTGAAGTGTATAAGGCAGCAATTCAGCTGTCAGTCTCTTGAAGTTGATGTTTTGGAAGTAGGTAAAAAGAGCAAGTGTCAAATTGTGATGGCTAGATGACTGGTTTTGAGTATTGCTGAAACAGCAGAGTCTTGTTGGGAGTTCATGGTATGCTGGGGTTAGAACCTACTCAAAGTGGTCCAAAGAAGGACAGCCAGTGAGCCTGCAAAGGTGTGTCAGAAGGGAAGGATCGCTGAAAATAGTTTTATGCTGGATGTGATCCAAAGTTGTCAGAACATACAGTGCATCACAGATTACTGTGTGAGGGAATTCTTAGATGCAGGTTGTTCACAGTGTCCATCCTGACACCTGTCTGCTGCCAAAAGTCTCTGAGCATGTATATAAGATGGAGCACTGAATAAGGAAATAAAGGTTCATGGTCTGATTAATGTTTTCTTTTACAACATGTGGATGGTCATGTGTCTGCGGGTCACTTACCAGGGGGGTATTCTTCGAATGTCGCTAACTCAGTTAGCTGGATTTGATTGTTGTGGATTTGTCCTGATCTTAGATTGTTTCGTTCTTCGATGGACATCACAGACTTGCTGTAATAGCAACATGTCGGTAATCTGAATCCAGCTCAGGAGCAGGTTTGTTTCATGTAAACAGGATTTAGGCTGCGCTCCTGGGGGGTTATGATTGGTTGAAATGGTGAGGTCACATCTGATTGGTTAAAGAGCACGAGTGACTCAAACGGACTTCAAAGTATATTGCATACATACATACATTGATATATATATATGTATATATATATACACATACATATGTGTGATGTGTGTATATGTATATATCTGTGTCTATATATGTGTAAGATACTTTTCTTTTCCCACAAATAGGATCTATATATATATATATACTCACTAAAAACCTTTTTAAAAGGTTTTTAGTGAGTGACAGAATCAAACAGTGGACATGTTAAACTCAAAAAATTAAACTGCATTTCAATTCGAAACATACCTGCCTAAAAGAAAGATGAATGAAAGATGACATACCTGCCTAAAATTGGGCAGATATAAAAAATAAAAGTGCTAGTTTAAAGACTTGTTTTATTTTAAATACATTTTCAAAATGGTATTGTCTTTAAATGGCGAAAACCCACGCATTCACAGAGAGAACATGCAAGCTCCACACAGAGGATCTCTGCTCAAACCAGGGAGCGAACCCGCGACACTGTCGTTATGAGATAACGACGCTTACTCCTGCGCCACCTTTGCCTCTGATTCTTCCGTTTTTGTGCATCCATGTAATCGGTCTACCAGGAAACTGTGCATTGACAAAAGTGATTAAATGCTTTAATGCACAATCTTTTTAAATTAATGAATCGCTATTAACGTGTTAAATTCCCACCTCTTATATATATATATTAGGGGGGGCCAGCCTTCTCTCTTGTCTTTTGCAGCATTTGCTGCGTTTCCCGGTCTCTTTATTTAAGTTTTTTTAATTATTATTATTTAACTTTTTTTCGAAATCTTTATTAAAGTTTGGAACCCTCTTATAAAACCTCTTGCTCTGCTTGAGAAAAAATGAGATGCTCTTTTGCCATTTTTCCAATCAATTGAAAGGGTTGTGATCAGTGTTTCTACTCTCGATACATGTCGCCCTTTAAACAAACGCAGGAACGCGCAGTAATATTACTTAAAAGTAATAAAGAAAAAAGATAGAATTAATAACAACAATACTAATTCTAACAATAACAACAGCAACAACAGCAACAACAGCAACAACAATAATATTAACAGCAACAACAGCAACAGCAACAACAACAATAATAATAATATCAAGAAAATAAGAGAAGCATCTCCATTCATAGTATGTATAAATAATAGTAGTTAATGTATGTCACAAAAGCAACCAAAACAGAAAGTTGGTCTCTGAAATGGCCTTATTTTCGAAACAGCTGAAAGTTAATTGCTATACTTGAGACAAATTAATGAATACTTTTGAAGAGGAATAGAAGGACAAACTGTTGCAGACGCATGTATCATTTCTGTAAAATGGAGTACCGCTCCAGGAAATAATCAAATGTTAAGATCTTAAACAAGGACTATAGATACACTGCACTAGTGAAATCCATGTATGCATCCTAAAAAAGTTTCCTAAATGGTTTGTGGCATCTGAACTACTGAAATGACAAGGTTTTACTCTTAAAAGTGCTGTTACACATCTATAGAATTTGCCTGAACAGAGGAATATTAAAAATCAAATAGCCACACCATGGCCATTTTATCCCACATGTTTTTTTTTTATTGTGGCCCCATAAACTGGCCACTGCCTGTCCTTTTTTTATGACAGCCCTCACTGAGCAAGTGGATGTGATTTATTGTAATTAGGCTTTGGAGATCAGAGCACAAGGACAGCTTTGTCTAGCAGCAAGCCTGGCCACTGCTGAAATAGCCCATTAGGAAATGTCTACTTTATGTTCCATCCTTACTCTGTAGAAACCTTGCTGATTTGATTTGCCTCAAATGTGTAATTTGTGACCTGTTAGCCCCTTATTCCATTTGATTTGATGCTGTGCTCCTCAGAGAACAAAGGAACTAAATTGGACAAAAAGAACTGTGGGAGCATGGCAGACATTCCAGATACTGCATTCAATTAAGGGCAGATCAGGTGTGTTTTCAGGCTGTACTGAGTACTATACATAGAAACTTTCATTAGGTCTGGCATCTGGAAATCTTGGCTCAACAGACATGGAGTAACTGCTGTCTGCATCAATTGATCCCTCTCAAGTGTTGGGCAAAAAATTGTCCTGGACCACAATCTCAGGCTGAAAGATGGGTAATCTCCATATTGTTATGCAAGCTTAAATGCACTCATGTAAGCTTGTGTATTTAAATACTGTTTAAAGAATTTTACATTTATCATCCTAGGCGAATTAAAAATCACATTAGCGTCGTGTAGCACAGCCATTGTAATCATAGATTCAGGGAGCTTGAGCAAAGGCAACAATGCATGTAAAAGTAGATTTTGGCAAGATGCCTTATTACCCAGGCAACCGATCTGTTATACACCCTGCTGATTAAAACCTTTGAGTGATACTGCATTTTTGTTCAGTGGCAAAAAGAGTACAGTTATATTGCGTCTTAGAGATACAGATAAAGAATGTTTTAGCCATCTGAAAAAAGGAAACAATAGCCAAACTATAATAGTTTTTACTATCTAAAATAGTGAATAAAACAAGGTCATTTATAAAACTCTATTGAGCCTTTAACAATATAAGTATGCTGTTATAACAAGAACTTGTATCCTAAAATGTGGTCTGTTTTTAGTCCAACATAATTTGAAAAACAAAAAACATTTACACTACGTCAAATTTCATAATCAATCGACCACAAAAATGGTTGAAAATTACTTTAAATGAATCCGAATCAGAAATCTTGATCACAGAGGAAACAGCTCATGCTATGGCTGCACAGTCACACAGAGACAAGACTAGTATAAATATATGCATAATGTTAAGATTAAATTCTCCAGCAAATACTTTGTTCTATGTCATATGCACAAAATTAACTTGCACTAAAAAGTTTCAGTCCAGCATGGAATTTTATTTTTTATCACATGAACCATTTTCATGAGCCATTTTCATATTGATACAGCAATTTGGAAGATTTTGGTTTAATTGCATGATGAAATATTCAAAATTCAAAAAATGGAAAGCTTAGGAGGATGCAGTCCAGAATTGAATAAACACATTTAAACTGTAATCACAATACTTGGTCAGAAAAATCACAAGAGATCTTCCCCTAAACATTAAGCCCTAGCAATTAACATATGTCATATCATATACGCCAGCTAGTTTTATAGTAACAAATTCAGTTCTCTTTGAGTTATATGTGTGGAGCCTCAGACAGTCTCACACAGACATTCACTATTGCAGTTTGACGTCAAATTGATGTCTACCTGAATTCCATCACTGCCCCTGCTGAAAGTAGGACATCATTACAGCTGCTCCACTGCAGAGACAGAGCAAGAAAGAACGGCGGTGTCAGGCAAAGAGAGGGCCTTCGGGTGCATTGTGGAGACCAAATGGGCCAAGTATGAACTGTTATTGGCTTTTTCCCAGCAGAGCAATTGCAGGACAAAATGCTCTCACAGTGAGTTAGTTTCTCAATTTCTCTATTTCACCCCAACAAAGGCAACGAGCTTTGCACACCGGCAATGACACTCCTAAGACCCAAATTCTTCCTCCGATTTATCTTAATTTGGCAAGGAGGAGTCGAAGCACAGACACCTTGGCAAGTCACTGTCTTCAATGCGCTAGCGAGTTTAATGCACCCGACTTGATTAAGGAAGCAGTTCCAAACTTGAGCGTCTACTGCCAAGAATCCACGGCACACCACAACACAATTGTTTTCTGGAGTACCTCTACACATTCTTTCCTCCCTAACAAGCAAGCGAAAAAAATTACACTCTATCCTATATATCAGTTCTATTAACACTTGAAAGCTGAGAACATACTCTAGTGTGTTTTTATGTCTCTACATACTTACAAAGTAAATCACTATAACTTTTTTTTCTGCTGACATTTTCTTTTGACAAAATCAAGGCCAGTATTTGTCAGAGTAAAAGAATAGCTTCACATCAAATGCAAATTATAATTAAATCTCCTATTTTATTTTACATTAAATGTTAGTCCAAATCCAAAGACAGACAGATAATCTTCTCATCTGATTCAACAAGAGCATCTTAGTTTGCCTCCAAAATGTTCCCAAACGTGTCAAAATTCAGTCCAAACTGAAATAAATCACTAGGTTTTAGTCCGAAATTGACCCAAGAACATCAAAACTGACCTAAATTTGTTTATCAACTGACAATGGCAGGTCTCAATGCAGCGACAATAACAGCAATCATTACACCATAAGAATGCCTCTGTTAATATGGTTGAGAAAGAACAAATAAAGTATCACACCATGCTTTTGTTTTCACTTGCCATATTTATAACATCTAAGGGTTATATGGTGAAGATCTTGGTAAATCTCCAGATACAGTTCTGTCTCTCATGCTGGCTGGAAGCCAAAACCGACTGAAACCTCTCCTAGTACTAATACCGTGGCCCTGCAAGATGCAAGAGAGAACAATCTTGCCTGATTAAGACAGAGTGACAAGTACATCCCACAAGCTGTCACCAATAACTCTTCCACCTGACTGTAAGTCCTTGCTTTATGCATTAAACATGCCTGTTTATGCCCATTTGGAAGTATTTAGGATGGCTGCTCATGCTTAAAGGTGATCTGGCAGGTATAATCACATTGATGCTACCTCATTAGATTACAATTAGCTTCCATGCTACATCCAGGAGAGAATTAGGCTAGCTACTTGAGGAATACTCCACTGTTTTTCAACCTAATCTTTATGTGCTACATATCTAACAGCCAATTACAATGTGACCAAATGGTTAAGGCAGTGGTCCTGTGTAGATCTCTGTAGAACACTGATCATCTGAATTCATGAATCATCTGAATGCATTCAATGATTTTGGCTGGGTTGTTTCCTAGGGGTTCCTCTCTGTGATGGAAAAGTCTTTGTAAATGGTTCTATAAAGAATCTGAAACAACGGAATTGTGTGAATAAATATACCTAGAATATATATTTTTTAAAAAGAGAATTTCAGTGTTCCAACCATAGCCACATAGCCCATGTATTTCTCATTCTAAGATCTTTACTGTTATAATGAAATGGTTGTAAATGGTGTTTTATTCATTCAAGAAACTGACTCACCTATGCTTTGCCTTCACACTTACTTTTATAGCTACTGTGAGGTTGAAATAGCTTTTTAATGAGATTTTGTAGGGTAAAACCTCCTTTTGTCATTTTTTATTTTCATGTTATCTTAACATTAATAGTAAATCTAAATTGCAACTTCAATTCAATACATGTTCAAACTTACTCTATTAACTCTGTGCACTGGAAAATACCCCAAAATGATTATTTGGGGTAATCAACCACATGTTTAAAATGTGGCAGATTAGATACTGGAATCAAAAACTGGAATGTTCATTTAATACACAAGGCTCGTTGAAGGGGGGGATTCTGAATGTTTGTCCTGCCTGATTTCAGACAGGCCTTTAAGACTGAGGAAATGTGAGCATGTAAAGATGAAGCTTTTGTAGATGAAAGGTGTCATTTTATGAAGTGCTCTTTTAGTGCTAAATTATGTATCATTTGTGCAAATTGGTCCAAGATAAAAATGTAATGTAAAACAGAATTATCTTGACCCCCCTCTAATTACCCTGACATATATTATGACAAATTGTTACTGCTGTTATAACGACTTAAAATTTGCCTGTTGAAATACACAAACAAACCACAATATTTTTTTTAAGACCACAGTGAGTTTTTTTTTTTGCATTGCTTGTTGTAGGACACAGCAATTACAATTCCCACCATGCAAAATCTTCCAAAGCCAGCGTTCTCACATGATGATTGTTCCAATTATTTGCTAACATGGGGTGAAACTTTTCGTTAATGCCCCATGGATGCTCTTCTAAAGCTAATTATGCTGTTTTCACATGCTCAAATCTGGCATCTGGTCATTAGTTTACTTATTCAGATAATTGCCCAGAATGAGTTTCAATGATTAAAGCCTTGGAAATGACCACAGAAGGAGATATGAAAATGTATATAATAATAATAACGGGAATAATTCAAAGATAATGAGATTTCAGAGGCCCCAAGGTATAAACAAAACAAATACCAAAACAAGACACGTACGCACACGCGCGCGCGCACACACACGCACACACACACACACACACACACTGTTGTCCCATCAGTAAGTAACACATTTATTGCAAACAGATCTGAAGGTTTTTTCCTTTAAAACACTTTTGCTTTTGTAAACAAGTGGTCTAAATTGCTGTATTAACTGACTATTAATATGTCACCAATTTCACATTGTTTTCTGGGGAAGCATGTATTGTTATTGCTGTGTCTGCTGCCCTACGAGGCAGAATCCAGCTGTTTTAAACTGCCCTTCGCATGTTGCCATATATCATAATGTAGCCAGCATATATGAGATAGTGACCCTATCAAAATAAAGGTCTGATGCAGGACTGAAAAGGGCAAATCCAATTTATTAATGAAGTTACACATTTTGAGGTTTTGGTATCAAATAAACTAAAATAAAAGTTCCCTCACGACGAATATGACCTCAGTGTGTGTCTTGCATGGTCTTATTTCCAAGCCTTTTTTCCTTCATTATCTTAAGTGGTTTGAACGTTTTTACTGAGATATACAAAAATGTTTGGTATTTGTAAATAAATACACTTGCAACTGAGAGTAGGCAAAAATGCAAATATGTGAATCTAATAAGAATTCTCAATAGATGTGTAATGAAAAAAACATCCAAGATGTTTTTTTTTGGTGCAAACATTATGTTAGCTCATTACAATTTATTGGCAGTGAGGTGGAGTCATCTCCACACACAGTTAGCGGTGGAGTCATTTGCTTCAAAGCCTTTTTGGACCAACTACCAGGGGACCCTCTCCCCAGACAGTCTTAATTAGGATCTCTCTCTAGTACATTTCCTGTAAACGAATTAGGAGACTATGCAAATATTGATTGGAGTTGTTTGTTTACACCCATACAGAAGCTATGACTTCATTACTGAGCTACCAGGGCCATCACCATTTAACGATAGTTGTTATGTGGAACGTTTCATGCAACACTCACTATGCAGTAACTGGATTGTATGATGGCAAGACTATGAAGCTGTGAAACAAGGAGAGCCAAGTCGGGAAATGTCAACATAATTGTTTTAAATGCTGTAAATGATTTAAAATAGGACTATTATATAACTATGTAAAGCCACTGATTTATAAAATACGTACCTTGTTGGTACAGCTATTCTTGTACAGTTTATTTTATAATAGCTTACATACAGTACATACATGTATGTCAAACCCTATCCATGTTGAAGGGATATTAATATTATTATTATTACTTTAATCGTGGTCTTGCACAAACCCTTCACATTTTACAGGTTATAAGTGATATGGAACCTTATTTTAATAGTATATATTTTTCTTTTTTTCTGCAGAGCCGATGTGACATGCACATTGAACAACATTACATGTGTGTCGAAAGATGTCCCTGAAATTTTGTAGAAATAGTTCGAGCACATTTAACATTTAAATGGATCATTTAGAGAAACTTTAACAAAATGCAAATATACCTGTCAAATGAACAAAGTGAGCAAAAGCAGATTAACTCCACATGTCGCCACGTCACATCTGTGTTTACTGTCAACTATTGTGCATTAAGTCTAACCCACCCACAAGTAATATAGAGGTGGTTGACAGTGGCTATGATTCATTCAGATTTCATTCAACAAGCAAACAAGACAAGACAGCAGAAAATTGCTGAAAATTGGTTGGGTAACGGTGAAGTGGTGCCTTTCACAGAAAACACTGGAAATGACCTCAGGTGCCCCCAACAATACAATGATGTTACTGTAGCTTGTACATCAGATTAGATTTAGACAGAAGAAGGAGAGAGAGAGAGAGAGGGAGAGAGATGTAGAAAGGGAACAAGGGGGGTGGGGGTGAGCGAGCTGAAAACAGGATGAAAATTATGTCAGTGGGTGATTTTATGTACGTGTATGGGTATCTCAGAAACAATTATGTTTCTCTTGTAATTTGCATTTTCATGCAAGGGTAAAGAGCTTTTTTTTGCCAGGTTTGTTCATTAGATCAGGTATGAAGCCTCACAGCTCATGGCAGCAGATGCACACAAACATGCGCAGATCAAAAACAAACTGGAAAGCATTACATCAAAGACTCATTAGCAAAGATCTATCTCTCAAATTGTACATGATTACGGGTTCTCCTGAGTGCTTGTTCAGAAGAAAAGGCAAGATCAAAATAGAACTGGAATTGCAGTATTGTGAATAGTGGAGATCATCTCTTTTACAATGGCAAACTTCCTCCCACTCCTCCATGAAAACATAAATAGCCTCAGACAGTGGAATATAGAGTAAACATCTTAGTATTTTATATATTTTTTATTTTTTTGTAGACAGTGATTTTTTAAAATGTCATTTGCATATTTTATAGATTTTCTAGTTACAAATAAGTATGTTTTCATGCACATTTTACAAATAAACAGTTTTTTTTTCCTTTCAAAAGGTTAAATGTTGCAAAGAAATAGAAATGGTGAGCTAAAAACACAGAAAAAAATAATATGCAAACTTTATTTTAAAATTTTTGCCTGCAACTGTCTATACTTAACTACTCAATCACAATATTTCTGATAACAGAGAATTCTAAATTCTACCAAACTCAACCTTGTCTTTTAAAGTATTTGTTTTTTCCTTGTCAGGAACCATGTCACTACTGCATTCTATTTCATTCTTCAGAAGGAATAAAAAAAGCTGTTTTCGCTGTGAGGACTGTACACGATCTCACAATCTCAAATACAACAGGCTAACTGAGGTTGGGAATGTAGATTAGTGTGGCAACAACATGAATGGAACAAGCGACTGTAACATCCACGGTCAGCGGCTAGAGGCTTAAACGGTTTTCTTGGTGTCTTTTTACAGCTATCTAGTGTTTTAGGTTAATTGTTTTGTTCTGTTATGATTAGTTCTTAGTCTTAGTCTTTTTTGTAATTAGTTGCCTTGTTTCATGCACTAGTGTCAGTAAACCATCACATTATGTGGCTTGTATTGGTCCATGTTCTGCCTTTTGGGCTCTCATTTCCAAATGTTTTGTGTAATAAAGACCACAAATGAACATTAGAGTCTGCTTATATGGCTGTTGTTACTCAGGAGAGATGGAGCACTGTGACAGCTCCACCAAAATTAAATATTAAAGTGCAAATACTTTTAATTATAGTGCAACTGTGCTTAGCAGACAATATGGGCAATGTGAAAAGCATGTTTCATGTGTTCATTTAGACTATTTTTTGGTGTCATCTCTAATATAGTGAGATATAGTTTGTTCTGTTTGGGTAGTAGTACATTTTAAGCTGTGCTTTTAAGAAGGACAAATGTCAAGCATTACCTAGAAAAACCACTGGCACTCATCACTGCCATTTAGCAGTTATGTTTCTAAAATTGTTGACAGCATCTGAATTCATGCCAAACAGGATGGAAGTAGACAGATGCCGTAGGGTGCCTGAGAGACACTACCTTTTTCAAAGCCAGCTTTCACCAGACTAGCAATCTGGAATAAAGAGTGTTCATCCATGCATTGACTCCATGATTCAATCATATAAATATATATATTTAAATGGACATTTTGCTCATTTCAACTGCTGCTATTTATTGGGCAATCATTTCATAATGAATGGACATTTACTAATGAACTGACTTGGAATACAATCTTGTTACTTTAACATAAGAAAATCAGGGAGCAGAAAGATGGAGCTCATGGAATTGATATTGCAAATATCATAGAATTGATACAGCTAATGCCGTAAATGCTCACACAATCAGCCAGCGAAATCATCAGAGATACAATAACGCAGGTAAACAAAATAAATCTTCAGCACCACGGAGAAATAAACAATTATTGGGTTCCACTGTCTACACAGGAACAAAACTTCATTTTGTTGTTGAAAAAATAGCCGCATGAAAACCCACACTGTCAGAGGTTGACTGTGGTTTCCTCTATTAATAGCCTCTCTCCAGCATCTCTCAAGGGCCTCGAGAAAAATAACTCCGCAGGAGAAGCACAAGAAAAGTGCACTGGCCTGAAACTCTTTTATTCTTGCTCTGGACACCTTGAGTCATAATGTGTGTAGGTGTGTGTGTAAGTTAATTTGCCCTCTATAGTCTCTCTCGCTCTCTCTCTCATTCACACACACACACACACACACACACACACACACACACACACACACACACACACACACACGGAGCTGATAGCTTCTACATAATCAGGGCAAAGAGAGTCAGGATTTCCCAAATAAACAAGTTAAGGGGAAAACTGTCCTCGAGGGCAAATTCCAGTTTCCTATTAAGCCTCCTGCTTTCATCACGAGAATATTATATACATCCTGCCAGCAAATACACACAACTCTCACTGAGCATTCAACATTCATATTCAGACAAAACAGGGATCCAGGCTGTCCATTTTAAAATGAATCATTAAATCACTTCAAGTGTTGTTCCAACTGATATCTAACTCACATCATGCTGTTATTATATCCATATGTGTTTGCACACATGCACATATCTGTTTTTATGCTTTCTGCAAGCAATTACAGAGTCATTATTGGTAATGGAATAAATCTAGACAGAAGTAATTACTTTAAGAACAAAGAAGGAGGGGGCTCGGGTAGGAGGTAGGATTGCCCAGGTTTGAAGTTTCAGGCAGACCATTATCCAACCTAATGACTACTTTGGTAATTAAAGATATGGAAGCTATTCTGAAGCTATTTCTCTGATGTAAGAACCTCACAGACCTTTCCTTTCCTCTTTAGTAACCTTAATGTCCAGTAGAATTACTGAGTTGGAGCATTTTTATAGTGGATTTCACTTATAATGCTACTTGGAAGAGGTTTTTTTTTTTCGCAATATATTTTAGCAACAAATTTATTTATTTATTCATTCAATCATATTCATACATTCATTACATATCATATAGTGCATATGCATTCAGTTATTGTACAATGTAGTATCAACTCTGATTTACCAAGGCTAATAATAAATAAGACATGCACACCACCAAAACTGTTTCTTTTTTTCTTTTTTGGTTTCTGTCAAATGTTGGGTTAGAATTCACCTTGCAAACTTTGAATTATGAAGCTCTTATGTGGAAATAATGAGCTATTTATTAAAACAATAATATGCAAACAACTATTTTCATACAAAATGATGTGACCAAAACACCGGTGTATGTTGCACTGGTCATATGTTAATTACGAGGTTGCACCTGTGCTCATTTTCGTGAAAACACTTAGCTGATGAATTGGCCACACAGGCCAGATAATTAGCATATTTTCAACTAAACCTCACATCAGTCTCCAGATAATACAAACACTGATTCAAACACTGAAGACTGTGCTGATTTCTAGTGATGGGGGCTTCAGAAGGCTTCATGATCCATCGTTTACTCAGAATCAATAAATTGGACCATGCCCAGTTTTAGAGGACGTCTTCTCTGCAACATGCCACTCTATATATTTTTGCACTTACTGCATCATCTGGCACATGTACTGAGTTTACATTCCTGATGCAGTCCTGTGCAGTATTAAAAAATGACAAATAAACACCCCAAAGTAATGGGAATATAAGAAAGCATTATTTTAATTACTTATAATAATAAAAGTATATAACAATAATTACCATTAGTAAACTGTTATATTAAACTATATTGTGATGCTGTCACAATACTGGTTGTGTATATTTTAGGCACAGAAGTGAGCAATGGTAGGGATGTTCAACATGACAAGATGGTGCGGTGCGGTTTCTAATCAGTACAGAGCTATCCTTGCATTCATTCACAATGCACAATTAACAGAACCATGGGAATAGATGGTGTACTCTGGAAGTTGTTTACATCTTTCCCCACCCAATGCAAGATGATCCTGCAATGAATATATCAAATATTTCCCAGCGTTGCTATGTGGAGTATAGAAGTATTATACAACAACACGTGGTGAAACGTATCCTGAACTGCTCTTTTTATGAATGTGAAACATTATAAAGTATGTACAAATAAAAATATTCTAAACAAAATCTAAATAATAGTAAAACAGCTTAAACAAAGAACACAAGTTCAAGGTAAAATATGAAATCGTGCCACTATCTCAACCTATTGAACCAGCTGACTTTGGAACAGGAAGCTAAATAAATAAATAAATAAATAAAGTAAAAAAGCACACTCTGTGCAGAATGGTCATGGACATGGCCAAGCCACTCCTGTCATGCTCAGCCTAAAACTGCCTTCCTTCATAGCAATTGTTGGACAAGCTCTAGAGCCAAATAGCAAAGAATAAAATGCTAAATATTGATAAGTTTCCAGGTTAAAATGCTATAATGCCAGATGAAATGAAGGGGATAATGGATGGCAAACCAGGCTAGCTAGAGTTGGAATTAATAATAACAAGCTGTCTACTTCAGTGCCAACTCACAATGATCCTTTAACCAGTGCATTTGATTATTCAACAGTCTGCAAAATTCATAACATATCCTGTAGAACAGGGGTATCAAACTCCAGAGCTGGAGACATGTGATTCAGCACATTTTGGTGATTTCCCCGCTCAGAAATGTTTGAAACACCTGTTGCAAAACTTTTGTATGTTCTCATTTCTTGAAGATGGAAATGTACAGTGAATAAAATAAAAATAAACAAAAAACTTATAAAAACCAGCATTGCTGTTTTAATTGTGCATTTTGTACAAAAAAAACTTTTAAAACATCTGAATTGTTTTGTTAAGAAATATGAATTATACAAATTATCAAGCATTGTTATCCTACATTTTCCAAAAACCATTCATCCTAAAAACAACTATAATGTAACATGGTTACAATGATGTCATCTCACATAACCAGAACTGTTAGCAAAGGGTGAAGGCATCAAATAAACATTCTCGGATTGGCATTATCAAATTGCCATGGAAAAGCCAAAAAATGCAGAGGATAGCTGCGGTTGCCATTTGTGGGGATTTCCATGATCAGACTAGATTACTAGTTCAGTTCTAAGGAAAATCGGAACTGGGTATATATAAATATGAAAGGTTCACTGCATAGGCTGTGTTCAAATGGTGTAAAAATAAATGTGGTGACTGGTTTCCTTTGGACAGTGTTGATTCACTGCAGTTGTCCTGCGTAAATCACATAACCCGATGTACAAAAGAAATGAACATAATGTGATATGCCTGAATGTGATCACATGCTCTTTAAGTTAATGCCAGAGAGTGTAAAGCTGAACCTGACAGAAGTGATCAAATGCTTGTTCATCGCTGAAGCAGAGAGGCAAGCTAACAGATTAAGGGTGTATGACAGCTGAGTTTAACATGAAGATACAGATGGAGATGAAGAGGCGTCTGTCAATGATCACAGCAAAGTCGCAACCATATTAAATCTGTTCGAATGTGTGACAGTCATACGAGAATCTTTAAAAAGGCAGTCTTTGCAAAGAGACCTGCCGAGAGTCTGACTACTCTTTTAAAAGAAACAGAGACAGTGACGCAGTAGACGTTAAGGCACACAGTTGATTTAGCTCTGACATTCCAATTTGGTTGTTTGAGTGCTGCCTTCACAGTGCATCATGCCCATCACATCAAATCAAATCAGTAGCCGTCAAATTTGTTTCAAATGGTGTGAATCAGCATATCTGTAGTTTTCAGGAGTCTAGAACAGATCAACTCAATTTATTGAAAAGTAAGATGTACAAATCAGCACATTAACCCTAACCCTAACCCTTATTTTATGAATGTATTTAATCTAGAATTCTTTTATATATTTTACGTATTTCTTATTTATACTTTTTTTCATATAAGTATTATTGAACTTATGCCCTTTCAGGTTGAACTGAAATCTTTCAGGCCCTCATTAGCCCCTCAGTCCCTTACATTTCACACCACATTGCCCACTAGCAAATGAAATTAGTTATACAGCTATACTTTTCAAAATATTCCATTCTGCTAATTGTATGGACATGAATTAACCTACAGAGAGATACAACAAAAAAGGAGAACTTTGATCCAACTTAACAATTTTCAAGTAATTACTCAAGTAACAGAATGGATGTGTTATACGGGAGAGCTGATCCATCAATGTTCCACCCACAAATGACTTCTATTGTTGCAAATGTCATCAAGTTGGACACGTTTTAGAGCAGGGCTGGGCAATTAATTTCTTCAAGGCGCCACATGAAAAATCAGGACTGTGTTGGAGGGCTGAACCAATAATACTTAAACTTAATTCTGATCAATATTAATTGTCTCCTATTGGTTTTTTTTGTTGTTTTTATTTATGAGCTGCTACTGATAATCAGGAGTAACAGAATATTCAGTAAATGTTTATGTAAATTCATAATAGTTAAACATGGCAAAAAAACCCAAAAACCTCAATGTGAGACCTAAATTGGGTCAATCCCAAACATCATAATAAGAAATCAAAACAGCCAACAATAAAAATATGATATCCATAAATTGCTATAAAAGTCAACTCTAAAACAATCTACGAGCAACTGTAAAACAATCTAAAAGTCGACTGTAAAATATTTTAAGCATTCATCAACACACAAAGCATTCATATTTGCCAAGTTAGGCTAAAATATGAGGCAACAGATGATAATGAACTAAGAGCCGTTTGGGAGCTGAAAGAACCAGCTCTCCTTTGTGAGCCGTGCCAGAACAGACGGCTCTCTGAAAAGAGCTTAAATTACCGTAACTGTAGGTGATACACCCGTACACGTTGGTGTATGTGGTATTAACAGTGTAAATGCGTACGTAATTGAGTAACTTCATACTCGGGCTCGGTCCCGTCAGACCCCGCCCCACACTGCCGCGTCTTGAGACCAAGGGGCCCGGATGTGGCCCAAGGGCCATGTCTTTGCCCACTCCTGTTTTAGAGAATATTAAGTAAAATCTCACTTGACCAAATCAGTTTAGACTAATAGTTTAGACTACAACTGTGTTGTAGTTAATCAAGTTTAAAGACTGAATGATATTCAGGCTACCATCATAATAAACCATATTGTAACTGCATAGCTGCATACAGTGACATACCTTCCAGTATACTGCTGTGAATTAATGACCAATAAAATTTTGATTGGTCAAAGACTCATATCATTATCTCTATTTTACAATTATAGTGCAACAATACATTGTGCAACCTTAATGCTTGTGTGAGTTTGTGTGTGTGTGTGTGTGTGTGTGTTTGTGTGAGTCAAAGGGAGACAAACGCAGAACTGCCAATATTTTTAGAAAATGATGCTGACCAGGTGTTGCTAATGTCACTTTATCTGAATAGTTAGTGCGCTACATATGCATGATCAGCTATGTCCATATGGCTGCCGAAATATATGCTTCCCTGCTCAAACACACTCTATTCAGCCATGCCTGAAAGCTACCACACACCATAGCTCAGATGGTCTCTCCTGGCCACCTGGGCCACCTTGTCTGCACCTGTGTGGCAGCTGCATGCTCCATGCTCCACTGCGCCCTTCATTCTCTCTCTCTGTCTCTCACACACACACACACACACACACAAACACACACACACAAACACACACACACACACACACACACACACACACACACA
>JBBMFX010320868.1:0-18869 GCA_037832545.1 Rhabdalestes septentrionalis
CTTTAATGATAGGTGGTTGGTGTGGTGGGGTTTGAGATAGGAGGTCCTAGATGTTTGGATTATGCTGCTGTCCTCTTTGTTTGAGGAAGGGGACTAAGTGGGTGGGGGGTGGGGTTGTTCTGGCCCGGGTTTGTTATTTATTTCTTGTTGTTTGTGTTTTTTGTTCTTTTTTTATTATTTGGTTCTATTTAGTTTGTTTTCTGCTGTGCCCTCCATACTTTGGGTGTTTAATGTGGTGCAATGTTGGCCCTGCCTTTTCCTGTCAATACATCATACCTGTACAATAATGCTGCTTAGAGAGTACCAATATGGCTAACAGTAACACTGTGGGCAGTCCGATAAGGTTTTTATCCTGGAATGTGAAGGGCATTAATGGCCCAGTCAAGAGATCAAGAGTCCTCATGCACTTAAAACATCTTAAAGCAGATACTGCGTACTAAGGATCAGAAAAGACTTGGATAAGCTATGTTTTTCATTCCAGGTTTGATTCCAGAGCGAGAGCTGTTGCAATCTTAATTTGTAATAAATTACATCTTACTCTAAGATGATAGCTGACGAAAATGGGAGAGTCTTAATTATCGAAGGGACTATCCTGCACAATCCTATTGTCCTGGTGAACGTTTATGCCCCGAACTTTGATAATGCTCAATTTGCCAAAAATTTGCTAAGGTTGATTTCCAATTTGAATACACATCTTCTGATTTTTGGGGTGGATTTAAACTGCATTATTGATCCAGTACTAGATAGATCTACCTCTAACATAAAAGCCCCATCCGCCATGTCCAAGTCATTCTCAGACTTTATGTCTCAGAACGGATACATTGATCCATGGAGATTTCGGCATCCACAAGACAGAGAATATTCATTCTTTTCTCATGTGCATCACACATATTCCTGTATAGATTATTTTTTTACTAACGGTTCTTTAATTTAAAAAATCCTATTTTCTTCCTACCGTACATCTCATCCCACTTGGAGTCTTAACCCCTCGCTTCTCTCTGACTCTGCTTTTTGTGAATATATTTCAGCTTCTATCGATGATTTTTAAAGTACTAATAAGTCGGATACCATCTCAAATTCCTTATTATGGGAGACACTTAAAGCTTACTTAAGAGGCCAGATTATTTCTTACATATCTTACCAATCTAGTTCCAAGAAAGCCAGACTAAAATACCTCTCCACAGAAATTCTTAAACTTGATCATCAGTATGCCCAGAAACCCTCACCAGAATTATATAAACAACGCCTTAACCTGCAACTTGAATTTGACCTTATGTCTACTAGTGAAGCAGAGCAGCTGTTATTACAATCTCAGGGTAACTATTATGAATTCGGGGAGAAAGCTTCTCGCTTGTTAGCACATCAACTTAGGCATCATACTGCCTCCTGTCAAATTATGCAAATTAAAAATACATCAGGGACCTTGACATCTGCCCCAATTGAAATTAACTCAGTCTTTAAAACATTTTTTACTAACCTTTACACATCTGAGTCTCCCTCTAACCCGGGAAATATGCAGCATTTTCTTGACAGCATAGTTGTCCCCAAGATTGAGACTGACAAAGCTGTTGAAATGGATGACCCCTTTAATTTGGATGAGGTTATATTCTCAATTAAATCCTTACAATCCGGTAAATCCCCTGGTCCTGATGGGTTTCCCTCAGATTTTTATGAGAAATTTTATCCTAAATTAGCCCCGTTACGCTTGTCTGTTTTTGAGGAGTCATTGAAACAAGGCTCTCTCCCCACGACAATGAGAAAGGCCTCTATCTCTCTATTACTTAAAGAAGGGAAGGATCCGACTTCTTGTACCTCTTACAGACCAATAAGCCTCCTTAATGTGGATGTGAAAATTCTGGCCAAACTGTTAACCTCTCGCATAGAAAAAGTCCTCCCATCTATTATTTCAGTTAAAGGAAGGCACTCCTTTTTTAACATTCAAACCCTCTTCAATATATTGTACTCTAAGCATCATAGTAATCTCCCTGAAGTAGTTATCTCATTGGATGCCAAAAAGGCTTTTGATAGAGTGGAGTGGGAGTACCTTTTTGCGGCTCTGAGGAGATTTGGCTTTGGCAATAGTTTTATTTCTTGGAATCGTCACCTGTATACTTCCCCCCTAGCATCTGTTTGTACCAATAATATGAAATCTAGCTTCTTCTCTCTTTCATGTGGCACTCGACAAGGCTGTCCTCTTTCCCCCTTACTTTTTGCTTTAGCAATCGAGCCACTTGCAATAACGCTCAGGAGTTCCCCTCTACTACAAGGTGTGACTCGTGGGAACATAGAATATAGGGTGGCTTTATATGCGGATGACTTGCTATTGTATCTCACAAACCCTACTAATTCTCTTATATCTCTTATGACAATACTACAGGATTTTGGCTCCTTTTCTGGATATAGGCTTAACAGACAAAAAAGTGAATGTCTGCCTACAAATAATGCTGCAAAGCGGATCAATCAGACTGACCTTCCCTTTCACCTGAGTAATACAGGTTTTAAGTATCTAGGAGTGAAGGTGACTAGTTCACCTAAAGCTTTACGGGCTGCTAATTTTCATCCTCTAATATCCCATATAAGGTCAGCATTTCAAAGATGGGCTAACTTGCCGGTATCTCTTCTGGGCAGGATCAATCTAGTAAAAATGAATGTTTTACCAAAATTTTTATACCTCTTTCAGTGTATACCTCTGTTCTTACCCAAATCTTTTTTTAATCTATTGACCAGATGATCTCCTCCTTCATTTGGAGAGGTAAAATTCGCAAGTCAAAATGACAAAAATGCAGGCTCAGTGGAGGTCTATCTTTACCCAATCTGATCTTTTATTATTGGGCAGCTAATATTCAAAAATACTTTTACTGGCTAAAAGACCCCCAGGCAATTTGGTGTCAGTTGGAAGCTAAGTCATGTTTTTGACCTCCCTCCCCGCCTTATAATTTTCATCTATTCTTGTGTCCCTGTCTCAATATACAGATAATCCTGTAGTTCTAGCCTCCCTCAGGATATGGCACCAATTTAGATGTCATTTTAAGTTTCTTTCTACACCTGCTCTAGCCCCACTATGTGACAATCACCTCTTTCCCCCTTCCCTTTTAGACTCCACTTTTTATTTATGGGCCAAAAAAGGTATTAAATGTTTTTCTGATCTTTATAAAGATAATATTTTTCTTAGCTTTACGGATATATCAACCTTATATGGACTGCCCTCATCTCACTTATTTCGTTATTTTCAAGTCAGGCATTGTGCATCTACTATTTTTCCTGAGTTTACCTTTCAGCCACCTAAAACAGTCTTGGGAGGATTTATTTGAGCTACTGCCACATAAGAAAGCTCTTATTTCACAAATATATAATACGGTTCTTTCAATGGAAAGCGATTCAGACAATAAAACTATTTCTAACTGGGAACAGGAGTTGGATCTGAAATTTGTAGAAGGCTATTGGGACAGGGTCGTTAAGGGGATTCGTACCTCATCATCTTGTGCAAGGCTTTCTCTTATCCAGTTTAAAGTTATTAACCTGTTACACTGGTCAAAGTCCAAGCTTTCAAAAATCTATCCCAATGTCCCTAACCTATGTGATAGATGCAGCTCCTCTCCATGTAATTTAAAGTCATATGTTTTTTCTTTGCCCCAAAATTCAAGTATACTGGATCTCGTTCTTTGAGATTATTTCAAATGTCCTTGGAATCCATCTGGAGCCTTGCCCATTGATTGCTATATTTGGGGTCCTTGGAGACTCCACCATCCCTCTTAATAGTATGCAGGTTGACGCCATCGCTTTCACCTCACTATTGGCATGATGCAGGATATTACTGTCCTGGAAGGCCCCTCACCCCCCAACCATAACCCTCTGGCTAAAGGATCTTATGTTCTTTTTAAAACTTGAAAAAATCAAGTTCAAACTGAGGGGGAGAGCCAATGGGTTTTTGAAGGTGTGGCAGCCCTTTGTTTCCTATTTTATCTCTTTGAAATCAATTGGACCTGATTGAACTAAAAAAAAAAAAAAAAGAAAACGAGTACTTGTTTGTTTTAGTGTATTCTTTATTAACTTGTTTTTGTTTATTTTTTTGTTTTTTTCTTTTTTGTTTGGTCTTATTATTTAAGTATTTGTATGTTATTTGGTTAATCATTTATTTATCCATACACTATCTAAGTTCTTTATTATTTTCTATGCTTATGGGCCTGGGGGCAAAGGGAGTAAGCACTATAGGTTAGCTGTTTAAATGCTATAGGGTACATGAAGATTTTTTACCAACTTGTTTGTGATTACCAGTGGTACATTTATACATTTATACATTTGTACTATTCTGTATGTAAGTTGCTTTTATTTGGAAAATGCTAAATAAATGGGAGAACGAAAAAAAAAGAATATCGGTGTCACTATGGATCACGATCTTTCATTCACTTCACCCATTTACGAAACTACAGTGCAGCACAAGAAGAGAAACAGAAACAAGACTATATAAGTGCAGCCAGGGCAAAATAGAAATAGGTTTATGATCAAAAGGAGCATCTGATTCACCTTTGCTCACAATACATCACTGGTCTGTGCACTTACACTTTTTTTTTAATGAAAGCATCATCATTCAATGTGCTTGGTCCTGGGTTTTGGAAATGTCACAGCCACCAATTTCAATCTGTAAAAAGCCAGATTATGAGAAAAATAAGTACCGGAGGGCTATGTATCACTTCCTCAAAGCACATCCTCACAATATGATGGCAGTGTATTGTTGATAAAACCGCACAAACACCATAAACTGGGGACAAAGGCTGAACCCGAGGCTTCCTGCCCAGATGACGTGCAATTCCGGGCATCTTTTTTCCTCTTTTCCCACAAATTGCATAAGTCTGGACTTCTCTCTTTTGGAATTTGTCATGTCAACACTTCAAAACCACACATTTTGCAAGATCAGCAAATCTGATTAATAAATAAGGATGTCCAAAGCCATAGTAGCACATGCACACACAGTTATGGTGGGACATTTATTTCAAACAACGACTTTGCTTGGATGCTGTGTGGAGTCAAGCAACACAAATTGAACCACAACAGCCATAACTGAACTAGTCCACACATTATTGAACTGGTTTACACTTTACTGCGTAAAGGCTGCGGAGAAGAGAAAAATGGAGATGTCTGAGAAGACTTTTTTGTATTCGAAAATGGCAGATGACATTGCTGACAACACAGATGAAGGCATCTATGTGACTGAAGACAACTTTAAAACCTTCAGGATCAAGGGCTTCATGGGACGTGCAAACATAGGTGCAGTAACCTCATGAGCAAACACACACAAACATACACACACACACAAACACACACACACATATCTGTCTTTTCACAGAACGATGATAAATGATAAATATACTATGTATTTAAACTTATGCTTTGTGTGTTTGTTTTTTCTGCCTTTAACAGTGTGCAAAACATTTACGAATACAAATGATCCAGAATGGCTTAGTAATCCATCTTTTTATATAAAGTTATGCATATATTTTTTTTTCTGCCAGAAAATACACAACATAACATTAGAATAAGTGCAAACAAACAAGAACCCATTAAATAATATCACAATTTATTTATTAGAAAGATTTGTTAAGTACTTGAGATTTTGTGAGCTGGTTAGTTGAACACAGGTCAGTTACCCGATTTAATTTTGATGCCTCTATATATACACACATCAATACGGGGTAATGAAACACTTACCCCACACTTACCCACTTGATATATTTTTATAGTTTTGTAAAGAATCAAGGAATGCTGTCTTACATGTTCTGGTTAAAGTTTGAATTTTAACCTGGTAGCTCAGTGGGTAGGATCCTTGCCTCTGAACCATGAGGTCCTGGGTTCGAATCCTACCTCCAGCACCCCCACTGGGTCCCTGAGCAAGACCCTTAACCCCAAGTTCCTCCAGGGAGACTGTCCCCTATAGTTAGGGAATGAAAGTCGCATTGGATAAAGGCGTCTGCTAAATGCCGTAAATGTAAATGTAACCACAATCCAACATAGAGATTCGCACTGCTTGAGGTCAGAAAGTGAATCTGTGGATCACATGGAACTTTACACAGCAAGCAGTAAAAGTGATGTGGTGTAGAACTGTGGTGTAAGAATCAGAAAATTTCATAATTGTTAAAAAAATATGACAAATGAGTTTTTTCTTTCAAATTTCAGGACGAGACAAATGCTACAAAGTGACTGCAGTGTGCCTGGGCCTGATGTGCCTTCTCCTGCTGCTAGTCATCATAGTGTTGCATGGCAGATTGGTTGCAGAGAGAGACAAGTTACAGACAGGTTACAGCACCTTTATGATGGAGAGAGACCAGTTACACGCAAATTGCAGCAACCTGACAATAGAAATAAACCAGTTACAGGCCAGCTACAGCAACTTGACGATAGAGAGAGAACAGTTACAGGAAAAAATAAAGCAAGTGACTGAACAGAATGGAACACTGGGTACCAGTAACACCACGATGAGAGAAGAGTTGGAGCAAGTACTGCAAGAGAAGGATAGACTTCATAAGAGAGTGACTGAATGTGGTGAGTAAATATCAATGTTTAAAGTGATAAATGTGGTAAATAAACTGAGTTATCATTATGTATCAATGTCCACTTTAAAATGCACTGGTGCCATAGCATTTTCAAAGCATTTCTCTGGAGAGTTTTATTTTGACTAGTTTTATTTTGAAGCAGTTTCGTTTGGGGTCAATAAAGTTTTGATATACTCCGGTTTATTTCACCTCTGAATAGGCAATAAGGGAATAGGTCAAGCTACATCTACATCAGCAATACATTGGTGAGTGGAGTCAGGGTATTTGGGAAGAAATGCTAAAGTAATGAAGTCGTGACAGAATCCAATAAACCTTTAAGCAGCAACCTGCAGTAACTTCTACTGTACTAGTGTTGGTTGGAAGGGCTTTGGAGGACTGGATCATGAACTTGAATCTAGCTGTTTGTGACTTCTAGGGCTGTGATCTTGCTTCTGCCTTGCCGAGTACCTTCTGTACCCACCACATGCTCCAAGTTTTAACTGCTGTTGATGTGGAAGAAATTCTTACAGCTGAATCTCTATAAAGCAACTCTCTATAGAGTCTTTCCCTCAAAATCCTCTCTCAGGCTGGTAAAGGAAAGCTCCATCTTGTTGGTGCAAGGCTCAACCACCTGTAAAGGAACATGCTGGTGTTTCAATTAAACAGCTCAACAATTGTCATTTGAACTTAATAGACTGGCTGAGAACCCTGGGCACGATACCATGCTGGTTAATCCATGCCTTGAACTTTTCATTTAATCATGACTGCCTTTCACAGTGCAGTCAGAGGTCTTAAAGGCCCAAAATAGGCTTCCCTATTGGAAACTGAACTCCTCTCAGTGAGCACCAGTGCCTGATGGCCAGCATGCCCGATGATCCTGGCTCACTGTACTTGGTTCCAGCATAGATTTTTTTCTCCATTTTTGAAGTTCTCTGAGGCCAAAGGCTGAGCTATACACGCATTGATGTCTCTTCCCTGCTGAATGGGTGGGTTTGCTGATCACTGCTCCCATATTTCTTTGCCAGTGTAACACTGTCGAGAATGTTGTTGACTTGGCTTTTCCGACAGCGTATGGTCGGGTTAGGAGGTGACTACTTCTGCATTGTCAGGCTGCTCTTTCCTCCTTTCCTGTTTTGATTGCAGTAGGTTTTTTTCAGCTCCTGTTTAAAATGTGTCCCACCCTCGGTGGTTTTCAGTGATTACTGGTAATCCTCAATGTACAGAGTTTAAAATGCACATATATATATACACACACACACACATTATATATATATATATAAACACCACAGTAACAATTACAATCAAACAATTATTTTCAGCTTGCAGACTCTCTGGTCTTACTGCAAATAGCTGATCTATTTTTGGGCTGATTTTAGGAATAAAGTTGTTGTTTTACTTTTATTTTATTTTATCAATTGTAACAGAAATGTTTAACATTCATAGATCAGAATTAATTGAGGTCCTTTTTGTGTTCTAGAACCTGAATTTTATGTTCAAAAAATGAAAGCTATCATTTATTGTTCATAATGTTTAGATATTTGGCTCCTTAAAATAATGTTTCAGTTCATCTTCAGTTTGATTTCACATTGTTATGATAGTACCTCTTAGCAATCTTAGCAGAACTGATCAAGCATTAGAAAGAAAGGTACTATAGTGTCATAAAAGGGACTGTTCTCCAACGTGAGAAGGAGAGTGTGACTGATGGAAGCACTGCTCTTAGGATGCATTAAAAGCTATTTATTTGGAGTGTGGAATTTTACCTGCTGTATAAAAATGAATGAAAGAACGAATGTGTTAATGAGTGCATAAGCCAGTTTGATTACATGCTTCACATCGGAAAATAACATGAGTAAACCTCCAGTGATCAAACAAGGTCCATTTGTGCACCTAAATTAATTTTACAGGTTCATCACATGTATTTTTTTTTATGTCTTACACCTTTTCTTAACTTTTTTAAGTGAAATAAAAGACCTGTAGTCAAGACAGGAAATATAACTGCAATGGAATACGGTGACATTATTTTCCTTGACTGGCAGCATTTGAATGTCTAAAAATATATTTTTGCCTGACAGTGTAATACAAGTCTACTGATGACATAAAGTAAATTATGAAGCTGTTATTTAGATTATAAATAGCTTTTATGGTAATCAAAAAAATTATATGTATTTTTGTAATCAATACAGCCTCTCGCCCTATTACAGGATGCTTCAAGATTGGAGACAAAGTGAGAGTAAAGCCCTCTGTCAGTTCTCCAAAACTTGGATGGGGAGATGCTTCTCACATGAGTGTAGGTGTGGTTACAGGTAAGAACATTTACCGTTATGGACATAGTTCAAGTGAGGCATGCATTATTTATGATGTAATATATGTATCGATTGTATATGTTAAACAGTGGCATTTTATTTCTCACTCTCTCTGCAGCTATTAATGGTGAAAGAATGACTGTAGATTTTCCTGAACATAAGTCTTGGTCAGCTATAATTTCTGAAATGGAACTGGCTCCCAATATTGACTCAGGTAAGATTATGGTGAATATTGCCTTGATTGGTTATAACACTGGCATATATATGCCATATATATATATATATACATACACACAAAATGTATTGTCTTTTCTAACTATGTTACAGAAAACTTTAGGGTTGGGGACCGGGTCAGAGTGAAAGCCTCTGTTACCACTCCAACACACATGTGGGGAAGTGCCTCTCACAAGAGTGTTGGTGTGATTACAGGTAAAAAAATGTAACGTTATTTATACAATTAGAAAAATTTAAGTCTGATTCAAGTAATAATACCATACACTATATTCTTGTCAACTCTATATGATCAATAGTATTTTTGTCTCTACCTCTGTAGCCGTCAGTGGTGAACGTATGATAGTAGATTTTCCTGAGCAAAAATCCTGGATGGCTGTTACTTCTGAAATGGAACTTGCTCCCAGTTCTGACTCAGGTAACGCTATTATGACAATTATGGTGGGATGATGACTGGACTGGTAGGATTTTTGGACCCCTCAACCTGAATGAAATCAATACACCAAAACCTGTTTTACATTTAAAGTTTACTCATTTAGTTTTGCCATGGCAAGCAAGTTTTAGCATTTTTTTCGCAATTATGTATATGTTATTTTATGGGGGAACTCAGACCCCTTATTGAGGGCAAATTACTACCTGAGCCTTATTCAAATTCATAAAGAGATGCACCAATATGGATTTGAGATGTATCGGATATGATAATCAATATTTAAGACCACATACTGACTGAAACTTATATTATTAAAATATAATTTAAATGAATGAATGAATGAATGAATTCATTCATTCATTCATTTAGAGGAAGAAAATCCACAGAAAATTCCCAGCAGTGTTATGAAACGCCTGACAACCCATCCAAGGAGTCACGAAAAACCTAGACAAAGGAACTTTTTCAACACAGTCCTCTATTGCCCACAATCTTCTGTGTTCAAAAGCCTGTCTTGCTGGAAGGCCAAAATGGTGAAAGTGCTGTGCAAATTGAATTCAGCATGGATCAAATAGAGTGGAAGGTCTCTATATATAGACTGGTAGGTCTCTTGATATAGCTGAATGCAGGGCGTGAAATTTCATACATCTACAACATGGTTTTTGCATGGCATGAGGCTAATGTAGATTACAACACAAGGAAGATTATAGCCACCATTTACCACTGTGCAAGCAATGAAACAATCTGACACACTAAAACAACAACACTCAAATCACTGAAAATGTAAAGAACTATTTGCTTGTTTGTATATCAGAAAATGAAAGGGTTACCCAAAAACCCAAACTCAAAATAAACTTTCATATTTAAATTTAATATTGTGATTTCTGAAAGCATCTTTTCTAACCATGTTACAGGAAACTTCAGGGTTGGAGACCGGGTCAGGGTGAAAGCTTCTGTAATTACTCCAAAATTTGGTTGGGGAGATTCCTCTCACAAGAGTGTCGGTGTGGTTAAAGGTACAAAATTGCAGTATTTTATGCAAATGGAAGACATGTAACTGTGATTCTGAATATTTGAAAATCCATTTTTGTCTTGATATTCAGTTCTCCATTCAGGTTTTGGAAGCTTGAACTTTACTTAAATATACTGCCCTCTGTTGAGGGTGAAACTAAAACCAGGAACTCTGCTGCCTCCATGGGGTCCGACTTGAGTTCAGAGAAGTCTTTAGCTTGACAATCTCTGAAAATCCAATCAACCCTCTAAATTCAGTGACAATTTAAATGTGGTGAACCCTTAGTGTCTAGAAGACTTATAAAATATGCATTTACAGTCTTGACAAAAGGGGATGTGCAAGCAGGGTAAATGCATGTACAGATACATTAAATACAAATTGGGAAATACCAGTGAAAGTTTGAAGGCCAGCTCTATTACCAAGCGTAAATATTAAATAATCCACAGTTCCTTTACTTCTGCAGCTATTAATGGTGACAGCATGACTGTAGATTTTCCTGAGCATAAATCTTGGACAGCTGCAGTGTCTGAAATGGAACTGGCTCCCAGTATCGACCCAGGTAAGACTGATGGTCACATCTTAATAATTAAAAGATTCTAGGTGTATTGAGATTTAGTCAAATGTGCAAATAAGAGGAGAACGTATTTGATGTGCACAGAAAATGTGGCTCTGCAATCTAAGACCAATTGAAACACTGAAAAAGGCCACTTCAATCACTAAAAAATGTAATAAGTCATTTATTTGGTTGTTTTTATGAAAAAGCAACAGCAACAAGTTTTATTTTTTGTTCTTTCAACCAATTTTCAGAAACCTTCAGGGTTGGAGACCGGGTCAGAGTGAAAGCCTCTGTTATCAGACCAAAATATGGTTGGGGAGATGTCTCTCACAAGAGTGTTGGTGTGGTTGCAGGTACAAAATGGCAGTCTTTTATGCAAATAGAAAAAAAACATGTAACTGTGATTCACATTTTATAATTAAATAATAATATTAATTACACAAAATCTGTATCAGCTAGGACTGCCCCAAAAGTTAGAATATTTTGTTCATTAAGTTGGTATTCAGTTCTTTATTTAGGTCAAAGGGACTTCAGGTTGGTATAAAGGCATGACAGATTTGATCAACTTAAATACACGACTCTTTGTAAAAGGTGACACTAAACCTGGGTAACTTGCCAGACTCCATTGTTGGGTTCTGGCAGTGGATGAGGCTTCTGTGCTGCTTGCATGAGGACCCTACTTGAGTCCTTAGACCCAAAAATCTGCACACTCCTCATGTAGTGTTGTTTTCGTCAACGAAAATTATGACAAAATATCTTCGTCAATAAACATTTTTCACGTGACAAAAATGAGACGAGACGTTAATGCTGGTCATGTGACGATAACGAAACGAAATATATAATGTGGTTTTGTTGAGGAATAAGAAGAAGACTAAATGTGGTTTACAAGATAAAAACTGTGCTAAAATGTCTCTTCATTATCGTTGACTAAAGCGAGACGAGACGTTATTTCCTGTACGATAAGGAGGGCATAAGTAACTAAAGGAGGCTTGATGCAAAGACTAAACTAAAACTAAAATTAAGACAGGCCGCCAAAAACAACACTATCCTCATGTCAACTGTTTACATTACACAATCATTTGAATGTAGTTATATGTATTAGAATGAGGGTATACAATGATGCAAAATACTATGTGCAACCCGGGTAAATATGGTTATGCAAGCTTAACATGTATATGTGAATACCAATGAATATTTGAAGGCCAGCTCTATTATTAACACATTGTGAATGATAAATTATCCATGCTTCCTTTACCTCTGCAGCTGTTGATCGTGAGAGTATGACTGTAGATTTTCCTGACCATACATCTTGGAAGGCTGCAGTGTCTGAAATGGAACTGGCTCCCAGTACTGACTCAGGTATGATAGATGGAGACTAGTCCTGGATTTCCAGTGTCTGGCACAAGTGTGTGAGCTTTTAGGTAGGCAGTGTGCACTTGGAACTCTCCTCTGGTTCTCACACTGTCCTGAAACTTGAGTGTTTCTTCACATTATAAGCTGCGTTGTATAAAAGTGCCTGCTAAACGAATATAATGTACTGAAATGTCCTGTAATGTGTGCTAAATAAGCAACCTACAAACATTTTGCAGTTGTGCCTAGGTCAGCTCATTTAACTCTTAACATTCAGTGTAAACACATTGCTCCCCATTCTCAGAAAAAAACAAATAATTCATTTTCAAATTTTGATTAATGATTTTAGCTTGGGGTATACCACATTGTTCTTTCTGATGATAAATCCTTTTGTTTGCTTTTTATGATGTCCTAAGTACAAATTTGCGAATGCTGCCATTGCTATTGCATTGTTGTAATCTCACCTCATTTGATGTTTATTTGTTCATATCACAATCTAGTTTGGTTCTGTTAAAGATGCGTAGGTTTACCCCTTGATCTCCTTTTATGATCATATTCCAAAAGGTATTATTCTGTGACTTGGTGGAAGAAAGTGTGGTTTTCTCAGAAAGGTGTATCAATTCATTTTTGAAGCATAATTTCTGTGATCACACTCTGTGGTCATCTTTACAAAAATGACACAGAATCAAGCGCCATCAGGCTAATGTTACATTAAAAAGAAAATTTTAGTTGTTAATATAATAAAAGAAAAGTCATGATTATCTGAAATATTGTGATATTTGCTTCATTATCATTTCCTCTTTTATATTAAAGGAAACTTTAGGGTTGGAGACCGGGTCAGGGTGAAGCCCTCCATCACAACTCCAAAATATCAGTGGGGAAGAGCCTCTCGTCAGAGTGTTGGTGTAGTTATAGGCAAGAGCATTTAGTCATTTCTGCAAATGGAAAAATGTTACAGTGTCTTACATTTGTTTAAGTATCAGTTACACTAAAGAGGGACAATTATACATGATAACCAATGCAGTTGTTCCACCTTCTGTAGCTGTTGATGGTGAAACTATAATGGTAGACTTTCCCGAACATAAGGGCTGGATGGGTGCAGCTTCTGAAATGGAACTGGCTCCTAGTGGTGACTCAGGTAAGACTGATCATTGTGGTCACCAGGATAATTACTGGACCATAGAGCTGCATGCTGAATCAATATAATGATCTTTCAAAATCAAGATGTCTCTCTGTAAAGTGACAAAGGTAGTACAGAGCATAAATATTAATATTAAATCTTAAATATTGTGATATTTATTTCCTTAAAAAAAATATATATATATACATCCTCTCAATTTTAAAGAGACGTTCAGGGTTGGAGACCGGGTCAGGGTGAAAGCATCTGTTAGTTCTCCAAAACATGGATGGGGAAGTGCGTCTCACAGGAGTGTTGGTGTGGTTACAGGTAAGAATGTTTATCGTACTTTATATTGTTTATATTATTTGTATTATTTATGTAATTGAGACTCACAATCAGTTCACAATAAGTACCCTACATCTGTATCAGATGTATTATTTTCTCTCCAATTTTAGCTATTAAAGACGACAGTATGACTGTAGATTTTCCTGATCATAAATCCTGGACGGCTGCAGTTTCTGAAATGGAACTGGCTCCTGTTGCTGACTTAGGTAAATATGACAACATAACATGGATGTCGTCGCCATTCAATCAGGAGGGGACATGTCCCCCTCACATTTCATTATTATTCGTTTGGAACCCCCCACTTTTAACATAAATAATAAGGTAACCAGCGCTCCACTAAACCGATATAAAAACACACACACCACTGGAAATCTTATATTGATTAAATTGAGTGGATTTTTTCATGAAAGTTTCAAGATTCAACAGGATAGAATTTAGATTCTCTGCCCCAACCCAAAATGTGCCCGAGCCCGGCCTGGTCCGCAGGTTGGGTCTGGCCGATATTCCCAGCCACTATCCTTGGCCCAGGTCATGAGCATTTGAGTGGCTCAGAGCTTGGAGTGTCAGTTTACGGTCGCACCCACAGTTGAGAACGTGTATTAAAATGGCCCACCTATTAAAAATGTTTGGGTTTAAATCAGGCAATGCCACCAGGGACAAGCCCTGTGCACCCTGAAGTATGCTCTGTCCATCCAACGACAAACTGTCTGGAAAGTTAACTGACCCCCCCCCAAACACATGACATTCTGGTTACGCCACTGGGATGAAGTAGTCATAATGTCAGTAAAAATAAATCAGATATTAAATAGATTTTGCCCTTAGCCTAAATGAACAAAGCCATGTTAAGCATGAAACGCTTACTTACTAATTATTGCACATTATTGGCTATAAAACTAACAATAAACAGAGGCTTATAGTCACACTACTGGACACTAGTCATACTGCACATCTGAATGACTATACACCTGCCTCAAATCATGTAATGCTGACATTTCACACAGACTTTTATTTGCATGTATAAAAACAAAAGAAAATGCATTTCATGAACTGTACTAACATATTGCCATTTGTCCAGTCTTATAGGCAACAGTATGTCATTTTCAAGTATCTCTATTAATTTTTATCAGTACATTTATACAACAAATTGAATGGTGTTTATATAAGTCACACAGACAAGCAGGTCCTTGTAACAAAGCTATTTGTAAGTTAAGTTGTATCTACTAAGAAACAAATTCATGATAATCTGAAATTCGTTGACATTTGTGTCCTGAATAGAATCTCTATTTCCTCTCTTCCTGTTATAGAACACTTCAGGGTTGGAGATCGGGTCAGGGTGAAAGCCTCTGTTAGTTTTCCAAAATATGACTGGGGAAGAGCCTCCCGCCAGAGTGTTGGGATGGTTACAGGTAAGAACTTTCACAATCAAATTACAACTGAAATCTATAAATGTGACTCACAGTTCACCATGCTGGAATCATATAAATTATAAAATTATAAATCTATTTAAACTCTGTATGGTAAACAGTGTCTGTTTAACTTTACACAGCTATAGATGGTGAACGTATGACTGTAGATTTTCCTGAGCATACATCTTGGAAGGCTGCGACTTCTGAAATGGAACTGGCTCCCAATCTTAATGCCGGTGAGACAGACTATAAACATAATGATTGTGCTATCAAAGTGATCATTTAGCCAAGAATCCAATTCAGAAATTTACCCTACTGTTCTACTATGTGTACAAGACAAGATGTGTTTGGTTAGTATTGTATAAATGAATCAAACCATTTACAGTTTGTAAGTAACTGAGAACAGACTTGCTTAATTTGCTTATGACATAGTGTCCTAAAGGCATTACTACCTTACTTATGCAGAACTAATAGCCATGGAAAAAAATACACACGCACACACACACATATTATATATATATTTACATTACCTTAAATTACATTAAAGTATTACTGTATTTACCCATTACCCATGACAGTGCATGTCAAAGAAAACAAGCTTGGATGAATTACAGTACAGTCTATACTGGGGTAATATTTTACATTCTAGCACTGTGGGAGAGAGTTGTATATAAACATTATGTACAAATACATGTATAAATGTCCCATTTGTCATTAGTTGTCCCCACCCATGTTTTAGAAAACTTCAAGGTTGGAGACCGGGTCAGGGTGATAGCCTCTGTTTCTACTCCAAAATATGACTGGGGTAGAGCCTCGCGCCAGAGTGTTGGTGTTGTAACAGGTAAAAATCTTTCCGTCATTTATACAATTAAAAAACTGTGACTGAGTTCTTTATTTAGTTATCATCTCAATTATACCACTATCCGATGCTGCAAACTGGGATTCTAATTCCTGCCTGGGCCAGTACAACAGCAACAGAACTCCTGATGCTCATTCCCCTACATCTGCATCATCATTCAGTTATAAACTGCTCTGGATAAGATGCTTTAACGTAAATGTATATTAACTGCCATTTCTCTGTCTCTGTAGCCATTAGTGGTCAAATTATGACTGTAGATTTTCCTGAGCATCAATCCTGGAAGGCTGATGTGTCTGAAATGGAACTGGCTCCAGGCTCTGACCCAGGTAAGAATGATGTATTACAATGACGAGGGATGTAATATGGTCCCTAGTTTCGTGTCTAGTCTCTTAGGATGAAATGGGCTGGGTATTGGTAAACAAAGTGACATAATATCATAACGGCAGCCATTTTCAAGTGTTTTAATTTACTGATTGTCACCTGAGCTTTTTATTAATTCAGTATTTATTGAAAACTGCATCAATCAAGTCAGTTTAAGATTGAAAAACCTTTAGTTTGTGCCTTATGCTGCATGCTTCATAATGCTTATTATTAAGCAACTAGATACAAAGCTATGCAAATGAGTTACAATTAAGCTGTAAAGGTGAAAAGGAGTCTGGGCGAGTTGGCAGACCCATAAATGTTAAGAGGACATCCCTTTTTTGTTATGTTGTCCTCTGAAATGTAGAAGAGTATTTACATGGCATTCATGAGCAATTGCTTATATTTAATAAAGAATCCATATGATTATATAAGACTTTTGATATTTGGTTCTTTACTGAAATGAGACCTTTTTATAAATGTTATAGGAAACTTTAGGCTTGGGGACCGGGTCAGGGTGAAAGCCTATGTTACCAGTCCAAAACATGGGTGGGGAGAAGTCTCCCACAAGAGTGTCGGTGTGGTTGCATGTAAGAATGTTCACAGTCATTTATACAGTTACTTGTGTTACCGTCACTCACAGTTCATCATTTAATGATCATTTAATTACACTGTGTCTGTGTCAGCTCTTTGTAATAAATGTAATCCTATTTATCTCTCCTATTCTAGCTCTTACTGGTGACAGCATGACTGTAGATTTTCCTGGTCACAAATCCTGGTTGGCGGCAGTTTCTGAAATGGAATTGGCTCCCAGTGCTGACATCGGTAAGACTGACTATAACTGACACAATGATAATGACTTTGATTCATTATAAGATATTTATAGTTTTTGTAACGACTATTTAGCTAAAAATGATGATTTACCTAATTGTTCTCTCATCCTGAACGTAGTTGATCATTCAAGATGTGTTAGGTGTCTGAAGTTATTTTCACATTTTGCTACAAGGCTAACAAGCAAGTTAGTCACCTGTCTGAACAACGATCTAGTTCTGTTCAAAGTTCATTGAGTCTAAAAACGCTAATCCCTGCACTGCATTTCCTAGACTATTGAGAATGTTTTGCTAGAGTAAATTGATGAATTCACTGCCATTTTCCTGCTTTTTTACCTGATGATTTATGATGTACCTCCAAGTTAAAGACATCATGTTAAAAATTAATGCCATTTGAATTACATTTTGGGAATAAAGCAAGGTAACAGAATTATTTATAAATATATTTCAGTAATGAAATGAGGTCTGGACCAACTGTCAGACCAACAGAAGACATTCAGACGAGAAGGATTCAAATTGACTAAAATTGACATTTTGTTTACATTTTTTTCCATTATCTAAAATATTGTGATATTCGTTTCTTTGCTGAAATGAGAACTTCCTTAATAATGTTTTAGAAAGCTTCAGGATTGGAGACCGGGTCAGGGTGAAATCCTCTATCACTACTCCAAAATATGAATGGGGAAGGGCCTCTCGCCAGAGTGTCGGTGTGGTTACAGGTAAGCAGGTTACAGGTTACAGACATTTACAGAGTCATCTATCTAACTGTGACTCCCATTTCTTCATTAAGTAAAACACTATTTTTTCAGCAGTATAATACTTTTTGTCTCTTTTTATAGCTGTTAATGGTGACAGTATGACTGTAGATTTCCCTGAACATAAATCCTGGAAGGCTGCAGTGTCTGAAATGGAACTGGCCCCCAGTATTGACTCAGGTAAGAGAGAGGTAAACCCGTCAAGTCATTTCAGCCATCAACACCAGTAGTTTCTCTACTCTGGCTTTGGAAGAACCCTGCCCTGCACGTTTGAGTGTTTTCACTTCTTCCAGCACACCCAATCCAGCTTAGTGAGAGTAGCACTAGTGTTGAGTGAAAACACAAATATGTGCAAAGCAGGGTTCCACCAGGACCAGGGTTGAGAAACACTGAGGGTTGAGAAAAACTGAGACATGGTTTAATTGAACAACATTTCTCCTGGACAATGATACAACACAAAATCAACACAATACTGAACAAAGTAAGAATGACTGTTGTTGACACAATGATAATGACTTTAACTAATTGTAGGACATTTGAGCTTCAGTCAGCTATCTAAGTTATTATTTATTATTTATTTTCTCAACATGGAATGACTGAGTTAATCACCTGTTAGCATGTGCCAGCTGCTTGTTCAAATGATTATCTGGTTCCGTTCAAATTGACTGAAGATAAAAACTGTCCAACAAATTTTATCGATTCTATTGATGTCAACTGAAGGACTTCAATTTACTTGCTATCAGTAAAGGCATTGAGTAGATCTAATAGTGTTAGACCTTTCAACGACT
>JBBMFX010321084.1:0-18867 GCA_037832545.1 Rhabdalestes septentrionalis
TATATATAAATACATTAAAAAATATTCATACAAATCATCATCATCATCATCATCATCATCATCATTATAATAATAACATACAATTTTAATACAATAAAATACATTTAAATTAATTGTCTGAAATGATATCACATTAATTATATGTTAAGATAACTGAATGCAAATAATGGATGTTTATTGTGTTGGCATACTCATTAGAACCATAAAATTCAAACCATAAAATTCTGTGTGTATGTGTATCTTTAATAAAGCGGACTTCCAGGCAGCCATGCCTCTGCCAGCTGTAAATATATTTGTGTGTGCACATATATCTGGGTGCTTATACATTATTCATATATGCACTGCCATGGAAATTATACAGCTCTGGTAATGTACCTGAATCTCTGTATAGAAACATGAACCAGTGCAAAGTTTGAACAACTTCTCATTTTTATCTCTCTCTTATCTGTTAAGATGTTAAAATATAAAATATAAAATGGAATTATATCCAGAAATATTGCCTATTACCAATGTTAAGTATTTACCTCTGTTGACATGATCAGTCTATCAGGAAACTGTCATGTTACTCTAATAGTAACAGTGTATGTCACCACATACGTTAAAATTTGATTTCATGATGTCACGAATCCAGGCACCACTGCAATCATGCCCCTCATTTCGCCTCCATGATCCACCAATTATCGTGGTCCTCGGAGTCATAAACCACAGAGACAGTGAAGTCCATCTTTAGGAAGGTGTCAAGTCCATATCAACATGGCTGCTTATCCTAGCCACTGTAATGTAATGTTGATGGAATATATTTGTGTGCTGCAAATGCGTGTGATGACCAAAAACCGAATTCAACATTCAAAAAGCATTTTCGGTTTCTAGAGAACAGTCAGAGGTTTGGATTAATTTCATGGCAAGTAGTTCTAATAGTTTTCCTTCCAACTCACTTGCAGCTCAACACAGAATCCCAACATTTCGCACACACATGAATAAAACAATGAGTTGTTGGCCACACATTGCCACCAAGGGTCCCTTGTTTCACAAAGAGTTCATTGTTTTTATCTATAACATTGACTCTGTGTTGCTGTTTTGAGGTAAATATGTCAAGTTTTAAATGTGTCACTCATACCATTAACTGGTAAACAATGCAGGCATATTGGAGGCATTTTTTTCATTTATATTTTCCCTTTGGAAATAATTCACATATAGGCACTATGCACTTCATTTCATTTGCATTAGTATTCCCAGAGGTTCCGTGTGCAATTTATGGGATTTGACTGGATAATGAAGGACACTACATACTCAAACATTCATAGGTACCTGCGCCTCTGGCACCTCTAAAAAAGGGATTTATTGGGAATCCCCTTTTTGCTGCAGTAACAATCTCTGCGCTTCTGGGAAGGCTTTACACAAGACTGTGAGGATTTGATTGTATTCAGCCATGAGAGCATTAGTGAGGTCGGGTACTGATGATTAGTTCTGGATCACAAACTCCACTCCAACTCATCCCAAAGGTACCTAATGGACCTCCATCACTACAGAGAACACAATATCACCACAGTTCCACAGTGCTTGTGGGCTTTATATAGAACATAGTGACCTCAGACCAATACCTCTGTTCCTGTTTGGCTGTCCCAGACCATTCTATTCGCCTGGCAGGTCTCAGGATGGGAGTGTATGTTTTGTTCCTGTGTAATTTCCCTAAGTTCCCATGGATACCCTAGATTGAAAGGTTATAATCCTGATGTTTACATCAACACTTGAGTATTCATTAAAAAGGATCACTAAGGGGTAATAAGTCCAGTATTCACAAGGCTACACAAAGATAAATGACACAAACCTAAATAAGCATTGAAAAAATGTTTTTATGCAGGTAACACGTCCGAAAAATATGACGTAGGTCAATTGGTCATGTGATGTATACATAGATGTCACATGACCTGGTTCAGATTTGCATTCAATAATGTGTCCAGACTGACCAGTCTGTTTTCTGCATTCTCCATGGGGAACATTAGGAGAAGGATTGCTTGCTCGTTGCGTGCCAGGTCTTTGACTCCTGTAAGGCTGCCTCCTCATTCTTCTGTTTGGCACACTTTGGCTGTGTCACCTCAGTGCTAATGTGGTTGCTAAATTAGCCTGAATCGCTAGTTTGGACAGCCTGTGCCCTGCCAGCAGCAATTAGACTGTGGCACGTTACGGCAGAAGCAGGTTGAGGTCAAAGAGATGGTTAATCTCAGAGAAAGAGCGAGAGAGAGAGGGAGAGAGTATATTTCACACTGTAGCAGCACTTAATCAACCTTTCACGAGGCCCATTCAAACACCAGACAAACAAAAATAAGGGCAGGTACATTCATCAATGTTTCATATACACAGTGTACAGCATATGAACTGCACAAATGTGTTCGGAAATCCATCATCTAGTTATAATGGAGCAAATGTTGACTGTTGTTGCGTCAGAACTAGGTCCAGAAGCCAGGGAAGCTAGTTAAGATAAAAACAATGTTTGCAGAAGCCATTATGACTTGCAATGGCTTCCAATTGGGCTTTTGCATTTTTTCATGTATCTTTGGGAGTGGGGAGAAACAGGTGATGTCATGGCCAGGTACTGAGAGCAGTAGCTGATACTAACTGTACTGGAATCCAACAGAGCAAATGCCAGCTTCCTCCAAGGCTAAGCATCACCTTTGCTACTGTGGAAGAACATAGCAAGACCTCAGACTCTCAAGGTTGACCTAAAGAACCGGCTGAAGGACAGAACCCAGGCCAGATTTGGTCTTAACATCTGACTGTGCCAAATAAGTGGTTATTTACTTGAGAAGGCTGGAAGGAATGCAGAAAGTGGGATGGCACAGCCTCGTTCAGATGCCTTCCTGACCGCACCACTAGACTGTACTGTGCTCATTATTTATCTATTGTTTTGCTTCAGAAAAAACAGTTCAGAATTTAATAGTTTATGTTAGTAGAACACTTTTCAAAGCCTTTGCACTAGTAATATCAGATACTGCTAAACCTGACCCATTGTGGACGACTGAGAAACTGTGTGGCTCGGACAATAACAATTGACGCTACGCTCACTCAAGGTGCAGAAAAATGAAACACCGTGGGACACCTGCTGGTGACTGAAAGCAAGCACATAGATCACCACTGCTTAGTATTCTGCTGGCTTATTTACAGTCACTGGACGACCTAAGGGCCACAGTAACTTTCCATTGAGACATGCGGGATTTTAACATTCTGTGCATCACTGAGACACGGCGGAATCATTCTCAGTGTTCCACATGGATAGGATGGCAGGGTCGTACAAAACCAAAGGTGGAGGAGTGTGTTTCAGGGTCAAAAGAAAGGACAGCCTCCTCCAGCTGAATGTCTGTAAGACCCAGGACCTGGTGGTGGACTTTAGAAGAGTACAACAGCGAGACCACAAGCCCTCATCATCAATGGAGCTCCAGTGGAGAGGGTCCTTCAAGTATCTTGGTGTCCTCATCCCTCAGACCTGACATGGACTGCACCCATTCAGGTCCAGACCAAAAGGCTAGGTAGCACCTGTACCATCTCTGACAAATGAAGAAATCTTCAGTCATCTTCAGGACTTTTTATTCAGACGCTGAGGAGAGCATTCTCACACAGAACATCACATCCTGGTATGGGATTAGCTATGTTCAGGACCGAAAAGCACTTCAGAGAATGATCCAGAATGATGCTGCAGCTCTGCTTACCCTTCCCTACAGGACATTTATACCAGGAGATGTTGGCCCAGAGCAGTTCAAATATTGAAGAACTCGTCCAACTCCAGTAACATATTACTTCACCAACAGGGCCAAAACTCAAGAGGAGCTTCTATCCTCAGGCCGTATCCTAGCAGTTCTCAGTGTTAGACCCTGACTGTATAAACCAGCTCTCTGAACCCGTCTATCTAGGATATTCTCATTGAAATAAAATATAATTTTCTCTGATTACACATATTATTTGGCTATTTCTCATTATTATCAGTGATATAAACTTAGAGTGAGCATTTTCAGCAACACAGCACACCAGAATGCGAGACGCCATGTACACCCCCGCATTAAAATGCTTCTGTTCTGCCATGGCGGCAGGATTAACAAGGAGAAAGGACACATCCTCTATTTCTGTACCTGAAAAGTAGCCTAAGTCAACCACAGAGCTTCTCAAAATAATGTATGTACATATTAAATGGCTGGAACATGTAAACATGGAACAAACATGGATCACTTTATCTGATGCTCATGTAAACAGTTCGCCTAGGTTCTTTTAATCCGATTAAATTTAATCAGATTGAAAAAAAGGGTCCATGTAAATGCGGCTACTGTTTACATTATTCTCAACCCTCTGTTTACACTACACTGTTCACATTACTCTGGTCACTCGGTTTACATTATACTACATCACTCGGTTCAAATTACTCTGTTTACGACACTTTGCATGCATTGCTCTGGCTTACATTGTGGTGCTAATATGGCACAATGCACTTTATCATTCTATTTGCATGTTGTACATATTACTGCTACATTTATACGAATACATATGAAACCTCAAATTGTATTACCTTTTCATATATTTTATCTCAAACTTGTGGTACTCCTTGTTGAAATCTACTTTAGATTTGTGTTTGGAAAAAGTCAGATTTGTGTCTAAAATGTATAATTGTCTAACATTTATTTTTCCATCTTCTTGTACTCATTTTTTTACTTTCATTGTGTTTCAGAAAATCTACTTATTGTTTATAATGTCTGCACAGTCAGAAAGGAGAGGTTCAGGATAGTGTTGTAATTGTATACATGTGATAAAATGAAGAATCTTGAATCTTGGATCTTGAAAGGTCGGTTGCGAGTCAGTTAAAGATGACGACATTATTTTTACAGAAGCTTTATTTGCCTCAGGTCAAGAAATCACAAGGGTGTGTTCTACCCAGGACGTCTATAACAGATCTTGACATCACTGCAACCATCCCTCCAAGTGAAGATGAACAACAGGGAGAAGGCCAGCCAGGCTTTTCGTTCTATGCTCTGGTTTATAATAATATATGTGCAGTAATGTTACAGAGAAGAAGACCCTGTTTGAGACATCCATCACATGTATCATTCTGCCACTTTCATGTTTTCACTCCATTCCTGCTGCCCCATTCTTCCCATTACCTCTTCAGCCTTCAAGACTGGAGGAAAAATAAGGTGTACTTTAGCAGTACTGGTTTCTGAAAACAACCCTTGGTCAAAGACAATGGAAAGCCCTTCTCTATCAAAACAGGATGCAGCCCAGTATTTGATTCTCTTGGTCTTTGCACTGGCTTGAATATTAAAATGTAGCCTCAGTTAAGCCCATGGAGATTAATCTCTTCTACAAATTGATGTAGTAAAATGCATATAAAATAAAATGATAATTTCAGAAGTGAACCAAACTCTGTTGAATGTAATTAGTGAATGTGTAACCCCTTCAAGCCTCTCCATGCAAGACACAACCAAAAACTGGCAAGATGCTTTTTCCAATTGAAGGACTGAGCATAGTCTGCCATGAAGACAAATGGTCCTGTAAGTGTCCCATAATGAGGGGATTAATGAACAGTTGACGAGACTGGAGGCAACAGTGAAGAAAAGAGTACAAAACCCTTTGTTCTCCTCTAAGCAAAGGAGCTACTAGACCTGTTTCACTCCAAAATTCTGGTTAAGCCTGGTTTTCTCTCCACACCCATATGAGGAAAGAGTCGAGGACAGTAGAACATTTGGAAAAAAAGGTATCCATTGAGTATTGCCGGGTTGAAGAACCTTTGTGACTAAAGGGAAGGTGGCGAGTTTGGGCCGGACGGAGGCTGAGGATGAGGATTCTTTTCAGCTCTTCTCTCGGAGAGAGCAAGAGGATACCCCCCTGTCCCGCCATCCTAGACAAAAGACGCCCAGACTGGGTCGCTCCTCAAAAGCCTCGATGAGAGAAACCAATATCATTACAGGCTGGTGAATGGAGGCCTGGGCCAGTTTGGAGTTTTTTTTTCACTCTTCCCCCTCCCTCACTCTCTCAGGGGGTCAAGGAGGGCCACGGGTACAGCGCTGGCTCTAAAACTGCAGACGGTGGTGTTTTCATTGTTTTTAATGGGAAAGTGTCACAGGGCTCGACGAGGACCTGCTGCCTTGTTTACCGGGCCGCTTCTTTCACATGGCCTAGGAGGCAACAGTGGTGTGATTCTGATCTAGAAGCTTGCATGCTCTTAGAAAAAGGAAAGCATTGAGATGACAAGTAGGTAAACAAGTGCTAATGCTAATTCCTTTTAAATGACTATGTGAGAGACATGGTCTCATATAGGGTTTTTTGTAAACAGTATACAGCGGAACTCCAAGTGGAACGAAATGCCTCCACTTTTCTTCACTTTCTGTTGTAGGATATTGCAAACCCAACAGACTCACATAACTAACCTTGTAATAGCACATTGGTGACTAGCCTCTTGTTTTTTGCTTATTTATTTATTTTTCCCCTATAGAAGTTCCAAAAAATGTACTTAGCTGACAGTAACTTGGTTTAAGAGTGATGTTGATTTTAGATATATATTAACAGGCTGAAGAACAGATGTGGACTACTTGAGCTCTGATGTACATCGCTCCAGATGAGAGCACCAGGTAAATGTAAATGTAAATATAAATGTAAATGTAAATTTAATGGTAAATGTAAATGTTTGGAAGAATGTGGGATGTGGCCTCACTCTTGTACATAATTTCATAGGATTTTTTTTGTATTTGATTAATCAAAACAACAATTTCTAAGGTGTTTCTACTCATTAATAAACATGTTTAAGCAGTTTATATAGTCTTATTCTAACACCAATGCTGTGACAAAGCAGTTCAAAATTCTTCCATTGTGTTCAGTTTGAAGCAAATCTGCTAAATTTGGTCCAAAATGTAAAAGACTAAAAATTTTATAAGTGTTTGGCTGCAGCCATTTCTATTTAAGGTGGCATTACACAAAACATTACAGAGGCACGGTATAGATGATGCAAAACTGTTCTCTCACAAAAAATGAACTAAAACCATGTTGTATTTCCATCTTGTGTGACAGATCTGAAATTATTTAGTGTGATAAATATGCACATAAAGATGGCACTATAGATTTTTGTAACCTAATAGAGCTTTACTCTAGTATAGTCTGCATCCATGGCTTCACAGCATCAACTACCAGCACTGAGAGTAATACATTCATCACGCCACCATGATTTGAGGTGAACGAAGACAAAAAGCCATAACAGGACGCTAATGCGGGCGGCTGTCAGACTACCCACCCCCCCCACTCCTCACCCCCTTTGGTGGGGAGAGAGGGAGCGAGGGGTAGCCGCTTCCCGTCTCTAAAACAAACAGGTTGCAGTGGTGGTGAGTCACGAGCAGCGGCTGGCGTAGCCACAGACAGCCGCCTCTTTTGATACGAGGATCAAAGCCTCGTCAATGCTGCCTCGGCTCCGCATATTCATGAATAACGGGACATCTGTCAGCGACTAAGGCGCATCGGGTGAGAGATGGAGCGAGGGAGAGTGAGAGAGAGGGAGCAGGGGAGAGGGAGGGATCCGGGTGACGTTCGTATCCAAACAATGAAGGACAGGCTTCAAACTGGCGGAAAATAAACTGAGGATTGAAGTCGGGCTCTTGAGAATATGCAGGCCTCCGCAGTCAGTAGACATGGCCTGCGGGCAAGGCTTTTAGTCATCGCTCAATGGCTGCTGGGATCCAGAGCACAAAAAATATGTTCCTTCACAGTGTACCTGATTTCTGTGAGGTGGGGGGAAGGAAGCACAGGTCTGGTCTGCTTGGTTTGCAGGTATATGCCATATATCCTACAGGAAATTGGATCACATGAATGGAAACTGTTACATATGAATTTGGCTGTTATTATTATTGTGACATGTTTTTGGATGCAGTCTCCATCAAGCTGACTGACAACAAAACAAAGCCTTAATGTGTGACTCACTTATGTGAGTCATATCAATATTACCACCTGAATTGTCCATATCAATCATCTTTTGAGATTTTTTGTCCAATGAGGTCCACTTATGATTCTTGACCTCATAATCATAATTCCTTCATTACCATTTTGTAGCCAATAATTTATCCCTTTCAACAGGCTGTATTTTGACTTTGAGACTTATGTACTGTACACACTTGGGAAAATGTGATAAAAGCACTTCTTCTTCTTTGATGTGTAAAATGTTCCAGCAGTACCCTGCTCCCTATAAGGCTCCCTATAAAGCCTAACCTGTACCTGTTATATATGATTCTTTAAAGTACCATATCGTCACTCTCTGGCAGAAACCTCGTAACTCCACTTTTGGTTTTCATAAATCGATACTATTAGTCAGTCTACACGTGGGTCTGTAAAACTGAGAAATTATTAAACAATGATCAAACAGTGTTCATTTATTTAGTGTCTACATCACTTTTTTGAGTTTCCTGAAAAATAGCCATTTTGGACATGGCCGACAGCGACAATATATAACAGGTGCTTGGTCTAGGTAAAGAATGGTCTAGTTCCATTTAAGCATTCAAACAGTTCTAAGAGATTTCATTGCTTTTCATTTTAAAGCAGAATGACTTTAATTTAGCCAGACTGGAGAGCTCTAAATTTAAAGTCCTGCTACAGTATCTGTATGCTTAATGAGGTTCAAGTTAACCAGGACACTTCAAGACATTAGCATTGTTTCTGTAGACCAATTAATTACAAAAAACGTCTTGATCAGCCCTGAGTCCAGCTGCTCTGGGGGTTGGTTATTAAAAAGTCTATGGGGGTGAGGCTATGTGGTGTGGAGTTACCAAAACATTTGTTAATAGAGGGAGCCAAAGGGGCACCTAACTCACCCAACCCTGTCAGCTGTGTTCACTTTAAGACCAAACCTTGGGTCTGACTGAAGCTCCACTTGAGGTAGGTCTTATATTCCACACCCATCAACATTCATTACTTCAGGATAACCATCAGTGTGACAAACCCCTCTGGTAATGCCCGAAGGATGTGGAGTCGACAAGACAACTGTGTACTGGAGAGGCTTGAATGAGACCAATGGTTAAAGAATTTAGTGGAAGATATTAGCAAAAGTTTGGAAAGTTTTTAGAAAGCAGAATCTCCTTACAGATTGTGACTCCATGTAACATCAGTAGCATCATCTGGCACCCTAGCATGTTTATTCCTGCCTTGTACATTATAGCAGTGTTTTCACCGACACACTGATGTTAAAAGCCTTTGAAAGATCAAACGACAACCAACAGTCATTTCACTTTTGCCTTGGGAAACAAACAGTCCGTGACAGTCCAGCAGTTAAATTAGCCATCACCTGTGCTGCAAGCTGTGGGCAGGACGTGGAGGTGCGTTATTCATAGCGGCGGGGTCAAAAAGGTCATGCAACAAAAGCAATGGCACCTGTGGCCAGTCTTACATGTCTGGTTAAATAATGAGGTGTGTGAAGAAGCAGAGGTCAAAGGTGGCTTCACCTGAGCTGAGTGGAAGAGCTGTGAGACACATGATCTGAGAGATGAAACAGTTATATGACAGTTCAAAGGCACAGCGCCTTGCTTCAAACACACATAAAATCGGACAGTCAGCTGACAGGGCCGGGTCCTCTTGTGGGCCTGCTGACGCCAGACTATCGCATTTGAGGATAATGATGGTCTGTTGTGGTTTTACACTTTGCACATCAAAGATACGACTGACACTTCAAAAAAGAGCCGTGGCCACCTTTAAGGTGACAGTTAGGTCATATATAAAACCGGACAACAGCATGTACTTGCAATCAGGGATGTCATGATTATAGATTTTGATGGCACGATTATCGTCTGGGAAATTTCACCATTATCAGGATTATTTTGCATGTATTCATTTCACACAATGTAGCTAGACAATCACATTCTTTAGAAATTTTAACCTTTTATTTACTACTGTATAAAAAAAAAACAGAAGACCCATCGTCTTGAAGATGTACATCTGAATTTTTGGGGTATCCAAAAAACTCCAATATGGCAGATTTCAATCGCTTCATTGGTGGAAATAAAGCGTGTTACTTTTATTTTTTCATCTGCCATTGTTTAGATCGATCAAGTGAGCCATCATTGTCTGATTGTACTGTCCAGGCATGTCCTGCCAATCCGCCGATAGCTCTGTCGTAATCAACGTTTTTAAGAGCACCAACACAAACACGGTGTTGAGGAGGTCAATTGTGAAAACGGTTAATCGTGACATTCCTCCTTACAATACTGCTATGAACACTAGTGGCAGCCTAAATTGATTTTTATAGGTAACAGTGTGGTGGGCTGTTGGGACAACTGCAGGTTGGGGGAAGCGGGGAAGTGGGGGTGTAGTTTTTGCCATGTAGGACACCATGGCCAATAGGGCACCAAATGTTACATTTGATTAATAAACAACCCAAATGCAGTTTTAGCCACGCACAGTGGTAGAATTTGTTTATTGTTAGCTACATTGCTGCAGTGCAAAACTAAAACAGACTTCAGACACCAAACATTTCTTGATTGTTTGACATTTGGAGGATAAAGTTTGTGTGTATTTAAATATTCATCAGAAGTCTGTTGGCTCTTTATGATGACCCTCATTGATTGGAAAGTTGTTAAGAATTCATAAAATTGATTTAAATATCTGTTTATACTGTACTATATTTGTGGAGTCCCCTCTTTGAATACTGAGTCCACATACACAAACTGGACAAAAGTCCTGGGACAAACTGTTTTTCAGGGTATGGGCTTGATCCTTTAATTCTAGGATAAGGACAAAACGTTTAAAGTAACGGCAGCCTTTCAACTTTGGGAACATAATTTGGGGAAGAACCTTTTCTATTAAAGCATGACTGTATTGGATGATTGACTGGCCCACACAGAGTCCTGACCTCAACCCCATCCAACACCTTCGGGATGAAGTGGAATGGAGACTGTGAGCCAGATCTTCTCATCCAACCTCAGTGCCTGACATCATAATTGCTCTGCAGAATGAATGGCACAAATTCCCACAGAAACTCCAAAATCTTGTGGAAAGCCTTTCAGGAAGAGTGGAAGTTGTTGTTGCTGCAAGTGGGGGAACCAAATCCATATTAATGTCTATAGATTTGGATGGAATATCATTAAAGTCCCTGTTTGTGTAATAGTCATGCATCCCAATACTTATAGTGCAGGGGTGGGCAAACTAAGGCCCGTGGGCCACTTCCGGCCTGTTGGTCTTTTCAATCTGGCCCGCCGTGAAGTCGCAGGGCGGGACCAGGTGCTGGCCGGGTACGCCGATGCATACGGGCATACCACTTACTAGAGATTAGATCGGATCCAAAAAATAAAAGCCGAACCTACCCAAGCCCATGCACCTTGTGTCCCAGCCCAGCGCGGCCCGACACATTAATTGTAATCATCGGTCCGAGCCCGATTTTTTAATAGGTGGCTGTTAGAATACACATTTTTATGAGTCACTCAAATGCTGGATCACGGCCCGGTTTGGGTTCGGGTTTGGGTTCGGACAGAGAATCTAAACTCTGCCACTCATTACAATAGGAAGTTCGGTTAATTCCAGAGTTCCAGTGTGTAACAGCCAAAAACAAAGAGCCGGTTCTTTCGGCTCCCAAACGGCTCTTGGTTTATTATCATCTGTAGCCTCATATTTTAGCTTTAACTTGGCAAATATGAATGCTTTGTGTGTTAATAACCCTTAGATTGTTTTACAGTTGACTTGATTGTTTTACAGTTAGATTGTTTTACAGTTGGATTGTTTTGCGGTTGACTTTTATGTATTTATAGATTTAATATTTGTATGTTGGCTGTGATGTTTTCTTATCATGATGTTTGTGATTGACACAATTCAGGTCTCACATTGAGTGTTGTTTCCTGCCAAATCTGAATCTAAATCTGAAAAATTATTTTTCTCTTCAACCTACACCATAATTAATACATTTGCATAAATATATTGACTGAATATTCTTATAACTCTTAGTATCAGTAGCAGCTTATCAAAATATAAAATGAACTGCTTTTTACAATGAGAGAAAATTAATATTGAACTGAATTATGTACAAGTTATCGTCCGTTCGGCCCTCCAAAACAGTTCAGATGTTTAATGTGGCCCCCTATAGAAATTAATTGCCCAGCCCTGTTATAGTGTATAGAAGGTAAGGAAAATCCATCAACTGCAGTTACAAAATGCTACAAAAATGCAGATAACACATTCATTGATCCAAGATTAAAAAGTCCGTGTGGACGAGGCCTTAGTCTGCAATGACATTAAGTCTACCAGAATCCACAATGTACGCTGTTTATGAGCATGATTTGTCCTAGCATACCAATTAAATGACAACATTCGTTCAAAACTTTAATGACTTTTGCCTGCTTCTTAAGTGTCTATTGATTTTTTATCACAGCGCACAAAAATAATATTATGGAATGATATCATGTTTCACCTCCACCCTCTCTGCACCCAATCTGTCATGAAGGAAATGAAGGAAAACACTCAGCCTGTTCAGAGAACCAATATTGTTTTTCATTGGATATGTTATGGCATGGAATGAAACTGTGCTGTGATTGTTAGCTCATGTCATGTTTAGACAATTTAAGAAAGGATCATTCGAATTGACCGTCAAGTCACATCGAAAGGTGGCTGCTCGTCCTGCCTTAGTTGCAAATCATTCTAATTATTTTGAATGTTTCAAATGTTTCAATGCATCTCTACAAAGGTCATGCAGAGGTTGCAAATGAAATGACACCTTTAGCCCTTTTTGATATTTTGCCTCTCCTTGGTGTAAAATCCTCTCAAGCTGCTTAGCCTCATTCTGAGAAAAAAAAGAAAAATGAACAACAATAAACCTGTTTGTCATGCGAGCTCAGGATTTGAGCATTCTGGATTAGGAAAAGGAGGAATGGCGGGTTTTGGCGGCACTGAAAGGCCAGGCTGTAAGCTCCGATGATTTCATCTGATTCACACGACTGCCACCTCTACAGCTGCCTGCTTTCTTTGCCAGAAACCGGAGCACTTTTAGGCTTTTGAGATCAGCTAGTACTGTCAGTTATCACAGATCCTACCAGGCTGTATGGAGTAATCTTGAGCTTTAGCACGATTATATAACAGGCTGTAGTTGTAATGCATTTACAGCAAGACATTACCTCGGAGGTAAGTAATCTAATTGCGCAAATGAGATGTTTTGGTTGGATTGTTCCAGAATTAAGGGCGCTGAGGCAGTGTATGTATGTGTAGGCGAACTGATCCTGTATCTAGAACCAAATACACATTGTGTTTGCTCTTAAAGTTGACAAAAATGATGAATCTTAATATCTATTGAGAAAAAATTATGAATTTGTTCATTAGTCTCTTAGGGTTAAATACATTGACCTTGGCATTATTTAGTGTTTTGGTTTTTTGCACCCCTTTATCATGCTTGTGCAGTAAATTATAAGCAGATGTATAATCAGGTCCATTACCTCTTATGGATACTCAAATATTACTCAGAATGCACACCTCTTTTATGAACCACAGATGGTAAATATAATTGGACTAATCAACTTTTTTTGGTTGCCAAATCCCTTGACATCAATGACTGCTTTAAGTTTGCATCCCATAAATATTACCAACCATCGTCCCTGGTTATGGTCTTCTAGGACCCCAATGAAGAGCTCCACCTTGAGTTTTGCTATATCATGTATTCAGGGAAGTTCAGGTTGGTCCAGAGAAGTTCAGTGATTGGCCTGATCAGTCAAGTGTTACTTTTTATTACCTGATGAAATACTGTATGTCATGAATAGAGTTTTCAAAGAAGAGCTGAACGTGTGCTTTAGCAAATTTTCAGTAAAAACAGCAATGGATACAATATCCTCCAAGGATTTTATATCATCTCAGACTTTGGTGGTTCCCAGACTTCGATCAAGGAAGAGCATTTCATAAACTTTCTCAGGGAGTTTATAAAACACCAGAAAACAAGACTCAGGATTAGTTGAATGTTTGAAATCCAGAGCATGTGCTACAGATGTTGCTCGGATCTGTCCATTTAGATCACAGCAGGTCACACTTCTGATGGCAAGTGAACCAACGTGAAGACCACCACCAGCGCGGAAAAAAACAAGCAAACAAATAAAATCACGGATAAACACAGCAAGTATGGATTTAAAACTCCTTTGAGTGAAACTGTCTGACAGGCTCATGATGGGATGCTGATTCAGTTTTCATCTGTGGACTCAGCAAAGGCTCAAAAATAGTCTTATACCAATTTAGTTACAGAAAATCCGTATAAATGTTCTTATACGTTTACGTTACAGATTCCAAGTAGTTAGCTGGAAATTCCAAAATTCCATATAACTCCATATAACTGTAAATTAATCAAGAATGTTCTATTGTATTTAGAATAAACAGAAACAAAACACTTCACTTGCTACATAACAATGACAATCATGTTAATAAAACTTTTCATGGCATTGTCATGACAATTAACCGATCAAAAAGTTGCACAAGTGTTTAAAGCTGAATACAAAATGGTATTAGCTAGATTTACTGCAGCAAATGAAACAATCCCAAAACAGTGGTTTACTCCTAGGAGTCTTTATGAGCCCACAGTCGTACTGACCTTGTTAATTTAGAACTTACCATTGCAGAACTAAACAGAACACAACCAAAAAACGGCAAATGCTTTGAAAAATTAACTTTTTAATTTAAGAAGAAACTGTAAATGAATGGACTTTAATGTACACCTGTTTGACGGCCACCTTGACGGTCCCCATACTTGTGTTCAGTTTATGTTCGTTCCCTTGTCGCCCTACCTAGTGTGTCTGCTCTGTTTGTATCGCGTCCTGTATAATAGATTCACCTGTCCCTCGTTTCCCTGTTCCTTGTTTGTTTCCCTTATTTAAAGCCCCAGCCGATCCCATGTCCCTTGAGTCTGTATTTGTCTTCCTCTGTCTTGATGGTTCTGTTCCTTGGTCCTGCTTTGTTTAATGTTTTTTCTGTCTTGTCTTTCAGGCCCGTGTTCCTCCTGTTTTGACCTGAGGTGGTGCATGCTCTTGCACCTTCTGCCCGTGTCCATGTTTCCTGGCCATGTTGAGCTTTGGGAGCTCAATCCGGAGTTCTGGTTTTATTTTATTTTGTTCGTTTGAGGAGCGTGGGTCTTGGTCATTCATTGTTATTGCTCTGTTTGTTTAGATCTTGTTCTGTGTTTCTGTTTAGAGCTGGGGTTTGTGTCTCTTTTGTTTGATTCTGTGTGTTCTGTGTTTTGGATTCTTATTAAAAAACAGTATATATTACCGTGTGTGTCCTCCCCTTCCCTCTCTCATGCAGATCAATTTGTGACAACCTGCTATCTCTCCATTGTGAGAATGCTTTATGAAATGCCTGCTACTTCCACTTGTCTCTTAAAATGTAATAAAAACTTTTAATCATAATTAAATACAAGCGCACCACAGGGGAACCGCATCCATGTTTCAAAAACTGTATCTGCCAAGTTCAGCTCTAATAATCGCACTAATTAAAGGTTAATGGCAGGTCCAAAATAAAACTTCCAAATCTTATTAAGTCACTGTATTACAGTAGTAAAAAGCAACAGAAATCCAAATGTTAAGTAGCACTGTTTGTGCTCAGTTAAACTTTATGGGAAAATAATAAAATAAAAACTATTCTCCTCCTATGCATGGGAGAGTGAGCTGTGCCGTGGAAGTGGATTGGATTGGCTCTCGTGGAAATAGGTGATGTCTGCCCCCAGAACCCAGAAATGAAATTGCACTTTGATCCATGCAAACACAACCTGCAGCTCAGCTCTGACGCCACATCACTCCTAGTCATTGGGACGCCATGTATATTCATGAGGGGGCCAGGTAGCAGAAAGCCATGGTCACATTCCTCTTAAAAAAAATGTCTTGGACTATGAGGTATGATGGGTGCCTGCTGTATTTGTATTCATGAGAGACGAGATGAATGAATTAATGCATAAATGCATGACAAGAATGTTCTGAATTGTTGCATAAATGCCAAAGATTTGAGAGGGACGTCTTGGGGGGCATTCAATTGCAGACCAAGAGGTCAGCTGATGGGCCCAGGAGACGGATGCACAAATAACTGGGTTTTTACCCTGGGATTTTACCCTGGGATTGTTCTAATACGAGGAACATTTCTGATAATAAATACAAGCTTTGTGGGTCGGGAACACACTTTATTTGGTTTTACACATGGCCCAGCAAACAGCAGACTACTCCAAAAGCCCCTTATCCCTGCGATTCGAGACTCATCTTTTTTGGAGGAAGGCCTTCATGTTTGACAGGGAGCGAGATGGAAAGCTGCGGTACATCTAAAGACGGTCTGTCTGAACAAGAGGGCCAGGCTTATCGCAGACACAGAGAAAACAGTCCCGTTTGAGCATTATTATTTATGATCCCACCCCACTTTGATCTGGCCGAGCCAGTCGCAGGCCACACTGGCAGAGAGAAGGCAGAAATCTGTTGCTTGCCATGGCCCTGTGTCCACCGAGCCCATAATTATTTCATAACTTTGTCAATACTGCAGACTCTGGATGTGGGCCACTAGGGGTTTTCAAGCCAAATGCCACACAAACTGCCAATTGACCCCCCTGACGGTTTGAAACCTTAACAACCCAAACCACCATTTACTGTTAATTATAATTAAATGGGATATGCTAAAGCCTATGAACTTAAAAGGGGAAGTTACTTTTCCACATTTGTGCAAGACTCAATCATTGATTTGTCATTCAGAATAGAGTTGAAATAGAGTGAAAAAGTACCAAGAAATAATGGTGGAGATCCTAACCAGGGGTCACAATGTCTGCAAACCAGGTCTAGCCATTTAAATAACTATACAAAATGCCAATCATGTGTCAGGATTGTTGTATGTAATGGTAAAATAGTGGTTAACACATTTTTTAGGTTGGCCTTACAACCCACTAAACGGATCTGCCTGTCTTGGATATTATGATAAAAATATTTTAAGCCAATAGAATGTTAAAACAATCTCTGAGACTTCAGCCAGGAGATTTGCATTTTGTGTAATAACCTTCTGTGTAGTGTTTAGAAGAATGGTTTTGCAGAAAATCTCATTTGCACAATGTTCCGTTTCAGCCAGAAATGTTTAGTGTCCAAATGTTGTCTCTTTAGTTTAGCACAGGATAGATAATGTAGCAAATACTTTAAGACAATCTACACTTAAATCATTTCTGTGAACAAAACATCCATATAATATTCCTTAACTGTGATGGTGCAGATTTGTAGAGGTGGTTTAGGACATGAAATGATGTTCTCTGAAGCAGGCAGATGCTATTGTCAGACTTTTTATACAAGATGGTCTTTCAGCTACTACTCCAAGAGTGCATGGGTGATCTAGATTCAAAGAATGACTGAAATCTTAAATACAGATTAATCTGACCAAGAATCAGACTTCTCCATCACCTGATGTTGTCTGAAATGGTCTCCTATGATTTCAAAGGCACAAACTGAAAACATTAATACACTATATGGACAAAAATATTGGGACACCTGACCTTTACACCAGCAAGGACATTAATGGCCTTGTATTCTAATACAGAAACTTTAACATGGAGTTGGATGGGTTTCCATAAAATTCATTCTCTAGTGCATTTATAAGGACAGGCACTGATGTTTGATGTGAAGGCCAGGCTCGCAATCTCCATTCCAGTTCATCTCAGAGGTGTTGGATGGGGTTGAGGTGAGGACTCTATGTTGGACAATCATATTCTTCCACACCGAACTCATCGTCTTTACGGACCTTGCTTTGTGCACTGGGGCCCAGCCATGCTGAAATAGAATATTTTCTTCCCTAAATCGTGTCCACAAATTTGGAAGCATGGTGTTGTCCTGAATGTTTTGGTCTGATGAAGCATTAAGTTTGATCTTCTCTGGAGGTAAGAGCCCACCTGAATTCTGTCATTCAAAGAGGTATGTCCCAATACTATTGTCCATATAGGCTATTTATTTTATATTCCGCTAGAGCTCGGCTCACTCAGCAATAACTGTGGCATTTTTGCAGAAGACCTTTAGGTATTTCCCTGATGTTTAGCCAATGGCAATTGGCTAAATCAAACAAATGGCTTGATTTTGATTAAATGATTTTGATTTTGTGCTTAAACAGAAGCCAGGGAGAAATGGTGGCCTAAAAACAAAGAAAATACCAATAAATATTTTAAGCAGTATTTGGATGAGACCAGTGACTGAGACCAAGAGCCTGACATCCAATATTAAAGCCCTGTATCAAGATCTGTAATGTGCAGACATAAACTAATGATGGAAAAGCTCCTCCAGGGCATGTCAAAGATCCAAATGGCTCATGCAACTTTGCTAAACATGACAGGAGTTATCTGAGGTCTTGTTGAGAGAGATTAGACCTGCAGCAGATATGTATGAAGCGCTGGAGGAACTGGTGCCTAACCTTAAATTCCAGAGGTCACCCTTGGAGGAAAAGCTGTGATAGGACTGTTTTCACTGAGAACATCCCCGGACAGATAACACAACATCATTCGCCTCTCCATGGCGTCCTCCCATGACCTGCTAATGGGGTCAGGAGAAAGAGTGGTGTGTGTGTGTGTGTATGTGCACATACGTGAAAGATGTCAGTAGAGGCTCTCTAATCAATTTCAGTTAAGCAGCTGGCAAGTGAAAACATCAGTGCGACCTCCAAATAAGGCCAGGTCACCTCCCATCAACATGAGGAGAATGGGCTTCATCACCTAGCGCCATAACTCTGCACCTTGCAGTGTTACTTACGCTGTCTCTATATACGTGTTGCTTTTAAATTAAGCCAAAAAAAAAGTTTGGTTAGCATGAGACTACTACTTGTTAATAGCCTGTATATATATATACAGTGTGGGCCATTTATATGGATACACCTTAATAAAATGGGAATGTTTGGTGATATTTACTT